>VYZS01077620.1:8617-26922 GCA_013400695.1 Neodrepanis coruscans | reverse complement strand
AAAACCACGACACTTTCTCGTAATTTTTCCATTCCATGACATCATCTAAAGAAATTATAAGACAGTATTTTAATTCTGTAACAAAGCAAATATAAAATATGGTTTTATATTAGTCATACTAAAAAAATATTTTCACTATGGAACATAAGCCAAAACTCATAGGAGAAATACAATTTCTATAATATGCCAACTACTCTTCTCAAAACACAAAATCCTTCTCCAATACATGACCTGCCACTGTATTTTTATAAAACTCTCAACAAAGCAGCCCAATTGCAAAGTTACCAGAGCACTTTTGATCAGAAAAATGGTTTCACCTTTCAATTCCCCTATAGCTGCAGCTGAGCAAATGAGGTATGGAAAAAAAAAAGCGGGAGGAGGGGGGAACTTTTAAGAATTGCATCATATTTTTAAAGAGATGGGAATAATCTCAGTCATATTCCCTGGATAAATTAGCATAGAATCTTTCCTTCTTTCATTTCTCTTCACTTGACAGCTCTTCACAATGCTGGTTACACCATCTGGCTGTGGTTTTTTAATCATGTCTTATGTTTACTGAAAAACACAAATTAAAAATGAACAGCAAATGCAAGACACCAGTTTAAAGAACTCTGAGACTTCTTAAGCAAATATCCTTTACTGTTTCTTTAGCTACTATGTCTTTCCCTGTAGGAAAGATTTGCTTATCTAAACTTCATTCTTTCCGTAACCCTATAGGTAACCCAGAAGTTCTAAGCACTGTTTTGAAGTGTGCCCATTTCTCCAGACACTGCCTATGCCTCAAAGCGCTGTGCTCTCTGCTCTCTGCTTCCCCCTTCTTCCTTCACACAGAGGCAGAAGTGAACCCCAGCAACAGCTACCCACAATCCCTGCCCTTTGCATCCCAAAGCAGATGTTTCTCTGGAAAAGAAGCAACAACCCCTCAGCCTCCCTAATTTTTCCTTCTTCCCTGTGTTTCTCTGTAGACCAAAGGTAAGTGTCCTTCATCTCCTCCAAGTCTAGAAGCAATTTTAAGCAAGACCTAAAGACAAAGGAATTGCATGGAAGAAATGAAGTACAGCTATTTTGATTCCTCTGGGGGAAAAAAATGTTGTAAATCTCTTATTCTTGCTATTGAGATAATAGCTCAAAGAATAGATTTGGAAAACTGGATGAAGCATTGAAAAAAATAATCTTTAGACAATTCTGATGTTCTAACACAGATCTGAGTAAGAGAGAAAGCTCATACAGCTGCCTGTTCCCAGTCAACTTTTTATGAGCACCATGAGCTCCAACAGTGATTCCTGAAGACTTTGGATTACCAGGCGCCTCAGATCAATGGACATTTTTCAGATGGTCATGAGGTCTGAATAGAGCTTCATCAAGGCCTGGATGTTTAAGAAATCTGGCAGAACTTTCTTTCACCTTTAAGGGCAGCTATAGCATTAGCATTAGCTATAGAGGGCTTCACTCCTCTTAGCCTCCTTGTCGTTCCATATAGGCCACAGCTGCTCTAACTGCCAAATCTGTCAGGTTTAAGAACAGCCAGAGCATGTTCCCATTTCTGTAAGCTCTGCCAGCTACAAGCTTCTTAAGAAAACAAGGAAAATGTCTTAAAAAGCATGTACTGAGCATGCAAGTTTGGGGAAAAAAACCAACCAAACAAAAAACAGACAACAAAAACCAGGACATTAGGATGTCCTGGACAATCCTGGATTAGGACAATCCTTCGGTGCAGAGAGAATATCCTCCAAGTAGTGCAGAAGACTTGCATGTAGTATATCCAAGATAGAAAATGTAGACACAGACTGACGTCTATCTCTGCAAGGTGCAAGTTCAAAGGAGTCCTGGGATCATGCAGAACAGAGCTTCAACTGTTCAGTTCATGACAGTGATAATTTAATTGTGTTATTAACAACCTCCATGGGGAACGAAAGTGGATCATGGAAACCTCCTCAGATGTTTAACAAAGTTCTGATNTCTCTGTAGACCAAAGGTAAGTGTCCTTCATCTCCTCCAAGTCTAGAAGCAATTTTAAGCAAGACCTAAAGACAAAGGAATTGCATGGAAGAAATGAAGTACAGCTATTTTGATTCCTCTGGGGGAAAAAAATGTTGTAAATCTCTTATTCTTGCTATTGAGATAATAGCTCAAAGAATAGATTTGGAAAACTGGATGAAGCATTGAAAAAAATAATCTTTAGACAATTCTGATGTTCTAACACAGATCTGAGTAAGAGAGAAAGCTCATACAGCTGCCTGTTCCCAGTCAACTTTTTATGAGCACCATGAGCTCCAACAGTGATTCCTGAAGACTTTGGATTACCAGGCGCCTCAGATCAATGGACATTTTTCAGATGGTCATGAGGTCTGAATAGAGCTTCATCAAGGCCTGGATGTTTAAGAAATCTGGCAGAACTTTCTTTCACCTTTAAGGGCAGCTATAGCATTAGCATTAGCTATAGAGGGCTTCACTCCTCTTAGCCTCCTTGTCGTTCCATATAGGCCACAGCTGCTCTAACTGCCAAATCTGTCAGGTTTAAGAACAGCCAGAGCATGTTCCCATTTCTGTAAGCTCTGCCAGCTACAAGCTTCTTAAGAAAACAAGGAAAATGTCTTAAAAAGCATGTACTGAGCATGCAAGTTTGGGGAAAAAAACCAACCAAACAAAAAACAGACAACAAAAACCAGGACATTAGGATGTCCTGGACAATCCTGGATTAGGACAATCCTTCGGTGCAGAGAGAATATCCTCCAAGTAGTGCAGAAGACTTGCATGTAGTATATCCAAGATAGAAAATGTAGACACAGACTGACGTCTATCTCTGCAAGGTGCAAGTTCAAAGGAGTCCTGGGATCATGCAGGACAGAGCTTCAACTGTTCAGTTCATGACAGTGATAATTTAATTGTGTTATTAACAACCTCCATGGGGAACGAAAGTGGATCATGGAAACCTCCTCAGATGTTTAACAAAGTTCTGATAGCTTAAAATTTACTAGACAAGTTAGAAAATAAAGACACAGATTTTTCACCATACAGGCAAGTAGTTACTGAAAAACTAAACAAAGATTTTACCGCATTTTTTTCAGGGAACATTTCCATCATGATTTGTCTTTCCCAAAGGAAGGTTTCAAATGGAAATGAATTCAAATAAGTCCTGCAATGTGTGTTACATAGGACATAGGTCTAGATTAGTACTATTGTCCCTTGCAACCTTATTATCTATTAATCTCAAGGAGAAGAAGTAAAAAGGAAAAGACACTCTGAACATTCACTCTGACTTCCTGACAAACTTAGTTGTCAACATTTCCAAACAAATAGAGCCAGTAGCTCTTTTCTACCCTGGAAAATCTCATTAAGCTGTTACTTTTTTGTGCAACAAAGAGCCCTAGTGACTGAAGCACTAAGCTGTTTGGTTTTGCTGCATGGAGGTCCACTGGAAACATCAGCTGTAGGAATGTCCCACAATGCCAGAGAAAATACGAGTGGAAAAGCATTGAGCTCATACATTCTTCTGAGGCCCTGGCTGGATTACATCATGTGTGTTCTGTAAAAAGGTGACTACAGTGGAGATAGTCATAGGGAAATGTTGAGAGAATGAACCTGGTGACATAACTCCCAGAATCTGTCCCCTTCAGTTACCTTTCTTTTCCTCCTAACTGTCAAACTGACTACTTACAAAACCTTTTGCAATCTTCCCCTTCTCATTTTAACATTTTTTATCTGAAACCCACTATAGAGAAATATTTTTTGACACTTTCTATATGTGGCTTTGTGGTGGCGCTTTACTAATTATCAAAGTGACAGGGCTGCAGTTTAGACAACCCAGGAAACTATGCACACATATAAAAGAAGATAAATATAATAAATTGTGTTGGAAGGGATATATGGAGATCATTTAGTCCTGGCTCAAAAGCAGAGTTACCTTCAAATTTGGATTCAGACAGATCTCCAGTCAAGTTCTGAATATCTCCAGAGGAAAGAAAATCCTCAGCCTCTATTCACAGTCTACCACTTCCAAAGCCACCACGTATTTGCAGTAGCTTCTCCTTCAGCATGCGCACATTTCCAACTTACATACTATTTCTTGAGAATCCCTGTGTTGGCTCGACACCATGTTTGTGATCCTCATTAAAATAGCTCCTCAGGCCTTGACCATTTGGTCCACATAACTGCCTGAGTTATCAGAAATCAGGAAAAAAAGTTGGACCCAGAATCAGTAGTTTCTGCCTTCAAGCAGGAGACAATCACATGTTACTGGTTGGATCACAGGTTTTGGAAGTCTTCCATGGATATCTCACAGCACAGCGGATTGTTTTGGCATCTTACAATCTCAGCCTTTCTGAATCAATGCTCTAGCTTTCTTCTATCAAATATTTTCTAGAGAAATCTTATTAAGTTTTTTTACAGGATTTGAAAAACTTTACCACATGCATCCCATTTGCACCATGTTACAATACCTTCTAGCTATGCCAACCTCCCATTAGCTCTGTCCATGAAGCAATTGTGGCAGCTCATAAAATCTTGGTTAGAATAGGATTGTCTGATGAGTGGGGTAAAACAGGTTTCTAGTTTGTACGGTAGACAGATTGTGCTTTTTTATCCTGATGAAAAGTCATGATGATAGTTACAGGAAAATGTACAGTACTTGGGCAACTGAAAGAAGCAGATATGGAAAACCAAACAGAAAGGTGGAGTTCAGAAACTGACAGCTATCTCCTGTTTTCCTTGTTGGAACAGAGCTGGAATTAATCAACCCTAGACTATGATTTTCGCATGAGCTCAGCATCAGACTGATAATGCTGGCATGGAACCTCCCAGCTGGAATGTGCATGTAGGTAAAACCATTTCTGTTTCTTAGGAATTGAGCACTCAAAATCATGAACCCTGAACACAGCTGCTGGGAGCTATTCAGCATTTTTTCATACCTATTTATTTATTAGCCTAAATAAAAATATCAGAGCCTAATATTAATCTCCTCATTATGGAAACTCTTGGCTTGTGCCTGTTTCATTTCATTTGTGTCTCAACAAAGAAATAAAATAATCTGACAATTCAAATCTTTCTGATTGTTTCAGAACTGGGATACTATCCAGTAATAGGGAAAGGCAAGCCTCACACAGGATCATGTTTAGGAAACCACTGTCAGCTCCAGAAAAGGCAAAGTCTATGCATGTTCAAGTAGAGGAAAATAAATAGAGCAGTGTTTTTATTTTCAAAATGCAGGCAGTTGGGAATGGGAGACTCCTTCCAACCTTCCGCAAGACTTTGAAAACTATTTTGTTTGTTTGCAGGAATCAGCTGAAGTGCAACTGATACCAAAGGGAACCAGCTTTAAAAATCAGTAACAGCTTGATGCCTTGCTCCTATGCAACGGAGTTCAAGCAGAGAATTAGACAGGAGAGTGAATGCCAACTGAAAGTAGGAATCTATCCAAAACTGCTGAAATTCATTCACCTGATTGTTACAGCCCTGGCACCTCCACTAACCTGACAAGTGTTCATTATTTGAAATGGTCCAGGCTGCACAAGTTATTAGATGATGTTGGGTTTGTAGTATCTTCTTGGAAAAATCAGGATGTCTGTACCACATGAAGGAAACTATTTATCCTATTATACAAGAGAAGGTAGCATATAACACAATGAAAAGAGAAAATAAAGAGAGAAGAATTGTTCTCCCACTTTAATCTTTCTCTCATCACATCCTTTCTCATCCCTCCATCTATTTTGATTAAAAATGGTCTTAATGTACTTAATTTCACCTACTCATATTCACTGATATTCTAAAGAGTTTTCTGACTGTGCTTTCATCCTAAATCTCAGCTCCATGTTCTTTTCTCCTGCAACAACTCTTCAGGAGGAAGCAGTATCTACTGCCAGTGCTCTAACAACCCCCAGTCCATGCCTATCACTTTGCTACCCAAGTGCTGTCAAGCAGAAAAGACCATGACTGAGCTCTCCAGATTTTATCTGGATCAAATCAGCTCATGGCTTCAGGAATTAAAGATACAGACACTGAAATTAGATGGCCTTTTCTTCTTTAGAAGATATGATAATAACTTACATGGAAGACTTTAAAAAAAATAACCTAAGATTTAAGAAAATCCTCTGGGATAAACAGATATCCTGTAGCTAACTTTCAAATTGTGTGTGGAAGAAGAAGATGCATGCTGGATCCACAAAGACTTAGGTGATTAAGCAAATATTCTCAAAGATATAACTGCTGTGAGGAGGTTTGGGGATGCTGTGCCCAAATGGCTGCTTATGCTTCATCCATAACAATAATCCTCTGTGAAGAGAGATGTAGAGCCTATTGCTTTTAGGTATCTACAAAGCACTGTCTAGAGGTAGTTTTGCTTCAGTACTTAACACCATAAAATAAACTACTGGCAGCACTGTCCTAATGGGTAGTACATGCACCCTATAAAGCTAAACATACCTCTCTGAAAGCATCCCATGAAGTACTCTCTCCCTATCTCTCCTATGGGTACAACTGTGCCTTGCTCCAGCAAGGTTTGGCTCATGAAAAACTTAAAATAATTCAAATCATCAAGCAGAGGCCAGAAGGAATCATTTTCTTCCCTTTGCTGAGCTACCCAAGCAGCAAGCAAAACCACCTGGCCCTGTTCCAGTTCCTGCTCTTGGACAGGTCTCCAGGCTCTCTTTTCCTACTCCTTTCATGTGCACACAGTAGCCGGAATTTGTCACCTTGAGGACATGTAATAATTACCCATTCTAATAACACCTTCCTATGATTTTTTATTTGTTCTTCTACAATCCAATAGATCTACAAAATACCATCAAAATCAGGGGGGGTCTTCAGAGATTTTATATGAAAAATAAAAATAAAACAAAAATAATGAGTTATGGTTATTAAAATATGGTGTAGCACTGCAGACTGACTTTGTTATTTCAGGCACTTGACCAACAGAGAGGCAAAGCAATGAGCAAAGCTACGAAGCGTACAGTCTAATTTGAAGAATAATTATTATCATTATGTTGCAAGACCACGTTCCCTCACTGGGACCTGCACGAGAACTTTCAGTCTCCAGCTAACACTTGGCAGTAGGCTTGGAAGATAGGGATCTATAAGGCTCTTGCAAAAGTTACTAGTTGCAAAAGAGGCAGGGCAGTCAGAGGGAGATCTCTGGCTTTCAAGTAGCATACGGAGGACACTGAGGGCCACCCTGTCTCCAAGGAACAGGAAAAATGAGAGCTGTCACTGGAGCAGGGCAAAAGTAAAGGGTGTTTATGGAGATGATGATAATCCATATCCCATCTCCAGGCAAATCTGGCAAAATTCTCCCTAACATCATTGTAAAACTGAAGTTTCATCCTGCTAACCCCCCCTCAGCTTTTCTGTTTATAAATGGGGAGGACTTCAAATCCTTTTATCTACCACTTCTGCAAGGAGTCCTGGATTCAGGCTGGGCAAGTTGTCTTGGGCCACCATCCTGGGCAACACCATTCTGTCAGAGGACAATCTCCAGAGCGATATCCAAACCCAATGCTGAGCCCTTAGGCAGTCCCTCCATGGCTGGAGGATATCTAGGCATTTCAGGGGGCATGTCCAAAAATCTGACCATTTAGCAGTAGGAGAGCTGCCTGAAGTTGGCTGATACGAGGCATTAAGTTTAGGGTAAGGTGTCAGTGCCTCCCTCCCACTCCTGTGTGGAGCAGTTAGGGGATTGAGTCTTCTCTAGGACATGAAGCACTGTGGACCTGATTTCAAAAGCTGTATTATAAGCAGTAGAAGTCAGGTTTGGGGTACATTTGGAAATCCTGTCTGCTGTAGGCATTCTCTGTGTTTAAAAACAGATCCCTAAGTGACAGAGACATTTAGGTAAGTGTGACTCTTGCAGCCCGCCTGTTTGCAGAACACACTGAGCCCCCATAACAGGATTAATTTAAATTGTATTTAATACCCTTAAAATACGAATGCCAGCCCTTGTACAAAGGAAGTTCTTGTCATTTTTAAGTCTGACAAGAGTAACACACAAAGAAAATAAACACAAACCAATGCCGTATAACTCTGTACTGAGACAGCAACTTATTTGTATCAACAGCTGATAGGAAAAAAGATAACTGTTAGCCACAGACAGTTACTAAAACCTACAAGAAAATAATAGTAATTTAAAAAAACATAACTTTTAGATGACAAGAACCACAGCAGGACTGCGGTAATATTCACATGTAACACCAGTCAGGAAAGATACAAGTTTTAACTAAAATCACTTCAGAAGCCTGGTCTAAGCTGCCACACTGAGTCCAGCTCAGACCCATAGAAGGATGGCGTCCAGTAAGTGGGTTGCTTTAGGAAGGCTTGAACTTTATAGAAGCATCCATGAGATTTGACATATCCTTGACACATGTCTACACATCCTTGAAGCACCTGGGCAGAGACAAACATATGGCTATGAAATCTCCCAGTGACCTCATTATCCAAGGGTCACTGACCAAGTTGGCTCTAGCAGCTCCTGTCTGCCTGGGGAGGTTTTAACCCATGACTGCTCATGTGGTCTGAAATGTTGAAGACAAAGAATTCCTCTTGGTCATTTAATTGAAAGCAGTCAACAGCACAGGCTTTGAGATTTTTCACTTGTTCTGAATGAAGTAGTATGAATGGGTGAAGCAAAAAATTTGCAATATAGCTGTACCAGCACAGACAGTGGGAGAACAAAACTTGCCACCCAACTCCCTGAGCAGTAAGGCAGTGGGACTCCTGCATTTCACTCATTATGGCCCTTTCATCTTTGGCCTTAAACCTCCCTAAGCCACCCATTATCAGCAGCTAAGAGAGGGCAGAGTAGCATGCTGATGAAAAAATGCAAAATGCAGCAGCTCCTGGGAAAGCAGTGTATTTAGTGAGGCCAGCTCCCTTCCGAAGTCGAAGAGGCAATGGTTCACCTTGGGCAGCTGACAGCTGATAAGCTGCAGGCAGGGAGGGAGGAAAGTAACCCCTTCTCAAGCCCAGCACTTTTTCTGAGAGCTGTTGGCAGAGCAAGGACAGAAATAGACAGGTCCAACTACAGCAAAAGCTGCAGGACAGTGAGGTTTGTGTTAGCACGTTGATGCTGAGGCAGAGAACGCATCAGCACAGCAGGCCAAACCACAGCCACCAAGGCGAGGTCTGGCAGTCACCGGCAACTTGCTTTAATGGAGAAACCTGTAGAAAGCCAAGATGAAACAAAAATCAAACCAGAGCCAGGAATTGCACTCAATCACATAGTCTTGTTTATCTTAAGTGGTAAAGGGGAGTTCTCATCTCCCTGCAAGTAGCACAACAACCCACTGGCCAGCTCTTACTTCCAGCATCCCTTGTTCATTGCACAGAATTACACAGAATTAACAAGGTTGGAAAAGACCATAGAGATCGTCAAGTCCAACCTATTACCTAACTTATCAACCTACCCAACACCACCCCATCATCTAAACCATGTCATTGAGTATGCCATCCAACCTTTCCTTAAACACATCCAGGGATAGTGACTCCACCACCTCCCTGGGCAGCCCATTCCAATGGGAAATCACTCACGCCTTCCCCATAGCAGCTATAGTATTTGATTATTTTTAAAAATATTAGTTATATATATGTACATACACAAAAATATATAAAAGTCCAAAGAAAAATCACTGTAGTGGGTCCTCTTTATAGGCTCATCTCTAGCCCATTAATTTCAGTAGTTTCCCCAGTGCTGGGCTTTAGAGGGTAAGTCTCCACTTTTTCAGCACTTCCACATCTGAAATTTGCATGATGTCTTGCAGTTTGATGTTGTTTTCCACTGAACTTGCTACACCTGTGAACTGAATGCTGTTGAGATTCATGAAGCCAAAATCCCTAGACCATGGAGATGTGGCCCCTGGCGCATACCATGCAGTCAGACAATAGCTATCGGGGAAGGTCCTCCCTTAAAACCTGGTTCAGCAGTGATTCTGAGCAGTGTCAATAACCTTGTAGTGTTATAACTAAAAAACAAGGGTCAACAAAAGAAAAATGCTCCAGTTATCAATGTACCTTAGTATATTCTGCAAAATTTTCTTCTGTGTTTTTATAAGAAAAAAATATAATCTGAATGCACTGAAGAACAGTACTGCTACCATATCCTGTGCTGACAGTGGCATCAGCCCAAGCAAGAGGACATAGTTAAGATCTTCCATAAAATTGCCCAAGTTACTCTATGTCTGGCACAGCGTACAAGTGAATTCCTCTCCAAAGTTACAAAGAGATTTGCTATTCACCCCAGCCGAGACAAAGTTTCACCCAATATTTTGATTATTAAGTCCTCCTTTATTGCAGTCTTCTGAATTTAACATTATTTTATCTTTGCTTCTGGGCCCCACAAAATCCCCTTATAATTAATCGTACTTCTACGATAACTCTGGCTGTCGTAATGACCATGAATATAATTGCCTCATCACGCTGCAAGCTGTAGTAAATCATCATCCACCATAGAAAAGATCAAAGTAGGCTAATTAAACTGTATCCTCAACTGTCTGCTGCAGACATTTCAAATTGCTTTGGCTCCCAGCTGGAAATCCGTGTTTCACAAGAGCTAAAGCAACTCTGAACAAAGACCAAGAAAAATACATACTTACAAGTTTAACAGCTGTTTAGTCTATCAAACTGTATTAAAATGCTGAAAAGGCAACTGTAGATAATGAATAATACATTCAAAAGCATCTATAAGAATCATCAGACTAGTGAGAAAAAGGAAAGTATGTACATAAGGTATTGAACAGTCTTGTGACTTCAGTCATGTAGAAACAGCACACCTTAATTTTCTTAATTAGAAAAGTATAAAACATAGTAGCTTTTGGCAAACCTCTCTACGTTATTCACAAATACCACTAGTTTTCCAGTGAAAGAATGATAGTGTTTGCTCAGGGCATTTATTAATTTTAAAACAACTGCATTAGGGAGCAGATCCTTAATCCCTCCACCTGGAGCTAGGAGTCAGGTTAACTTGAAGAAAACTATCCCTCTTTCCAAAGATTTCCTAAATTAAAAAAAAAAAAATTTGCAGCATGTGACATAAATTAAGTACAGATAAATTCATATTTTTGTCTTATTCACAAAAAGACTTGGACTTTAAAAGTGAGTTATCTGAACCATAACATTTATTCCATGTCAGTGCAAAACATCTGATGTTGATGTTTCTAAGGAATTAAGATCAGGCACTAAAATGCTCTTCAGGCTTTTCCATTTTGAGTTGAATCCTGGATGGCCACAAACCTGGCATGTTTCAAACAAGGTATTTATGTTAGTATTTTTTTTACAAGATCAGACTTGATGCAGCTTAATCCTCATCCTATGAATTTCTTTTAATACCACATTTTCCCACATGCCCAACAGCCTCCATTATTTACAGTGACCCTCTCCCTTCCCTCTTCCAATTCAGGGAGGAAATGCCATGAACCTTGCAGGGAGTGGTGAGGAAAGAGGAAGCCCAGGAGAGGATCTCCACTCACAAAGAAAGGAGAAACTACACATCACACCTACAAAATCTGACAGGACAACAAAGCAGCATTACTAAACCAATGCATTTGGAAATAACCCAAAATACATTTTTTTTTCCCCAGAAAGTGGAACTTACGAAGAAAGTTGTTTTCTAGAAAACATAACTTTAAAAAATTCTGTTAAAAGGTATTTCCATTCCAAAGATAAACCCCATCTTTTCAGAATGTAATGATACTTATTCTAAAAATTCTAGGGCAAAGTTTCTTCTGCTTAATCTCATAAGACATTGGCAAAACAAATTTCTGGTGAATTTTTTTTATTTTAGTTATACTACCAAAATATTGCTTTTTTGTGTTCAGAGTTGGCAGGAATCAAAATATGTCAAGAACTGTTGTTACACCACACCTCTGTTTCCATGCCATAGGCAAAATCAGAAAACCCAGGGAAAAGTTGCTGTCATGAGCTGATCTCAACTCTATTAAAAATCCTTCCAGATCTTCACTCTTATTCTTCAGTCCGGTGCTTTCACAGGCTCCTGAGTGACAAATATAACATCTATACACAAAGTAGGGCAAAAAGGAGGAATAAAGAATACTGCATGCAGATGGGTTTTATAGCTGATCTCTGGTCCCAAACATGACAATCTACATAACAAAAAAATCAAAAGCAGAAAAGAACATGTTACCATTGTAATCATGACTATTTCCCACAACAGTAGGAAAACAAATGTCTAAAGGGAGGTAATAGTTTGGGATCTTTTTTTGTCTGCTTGGTGATGATATTAAGCCTACACAAGCACCTCAGCTTGCCTCAGTCCAAATACTAGTTCGTTGGTATTAAGAGAAACAAAATCAGAAAAATGAGCTTTGGATCAAAATGAAAAATATTGCTCAGTCCAAATTAGAGCATTGTGTTCTCCTAAGGCTATTTCACTCCTTCTATTAACCTTTTTTCTAAATGTTTATTTTGTAATGGAAATACTGTCTAGATATGGCAAGTTCAAAAATAAAATTTTTCACACTTTGAAAGGAACCTTGGTGCCATTTAACATGACCATTTCCTCTCTCCCGAATTTTGACAGAAGCTTCACTATCCAACCCACACTTCTGGCTTCAGTCCTCAGGGTAGGGATTTCTCTGTCCACACTGTAGACATCCCTCATACAGACATCTGCATCTCCAAAATCTCAACCCAGACTAAAAGTGGGAAGTAACTTGGACAAATCCCACCCCAGGCACCTATTTCTCCCATTGACTAAAAAGGACCTCTAAGCAACTAGCTCAGGTGTCTCACTCCAACATGCCAATGATTCAAGGTCGGTGGGTTAAATAGCAACCCTTTAGCCTGTCCTTCCTATAGAATTTGAGTTTCAGCACTGCCTAAGGCTAAGACAATATCTGCCAGGGAAAGGTGGAAATGAAACTCCTCCTCCACTGTATTATACCTTTCAAATCAAGAGGCTTTCAGTCAAAAATGAAGAAACAGGAAGTAAAAATTATTTACTAATATATATATATATGGAATAAAACCAAAAAGGAACAAACAGTAAAACAACAGTAACAAGAAATATCACCCCAACCAACCACAACCCTTTCATGTATTTTTCCTCAGCGTGGTCACAGCTGTGGGGGAAACAGGCAGGTCCTGCAGATTCACCACACATGCAGGGCGTTCCCCTGATATTGCTGCTGAGACAGGCAAGTCACTTGTCTGATACAGGAACAGCAGAGATGAGGAGGGACAGATCGGCTGGTTCCGAGTGGGGACCGGCGCAGGCAGGGCTCCCTCTCTCTGCGGGGTTGCTGGGCCAGGCAGCCGCAGCAGCAGAGGTGATTTGGCCACAGGGCAGCAGTCAGAACCTCTCCACTTTTGCCAGGGCAAAAGGCAGAGCACCAAGAGAAACCAGCGAGGCAGTGCCAGTGCCCTCTCCCAGGGGTTGCTCCTGAAAACCAGCAAGCCCTGGGCTGGTCACCCACAGTTTTTATTGCCCAGCATTGGGTGGGAGAAAAGGCAGGCTTACTCCACACCCGAGCCCTCTTGTCTTCCGTACTCATCGATGTTGCCTCCCCTTCCCCACGTAGCCATTCTAGAGTAGGAAATTTCCTTGTCACCTGACAATCAAGGGCCATTAGCTCTCAGGCAGAAAACAATGATGTCTTCCAACTCACACCTGCTGAGGAACTCTGCTTCCCTTCCTCACTTTTGCCAGCATCTCATGGTAGTAATGGGAAAATATCACCAAAAGGAATCTAACTCATAATAAACACCAAGAGGAGTCACTCAGCTGTACTGTATCCCCTTTGAGTGGTGGCTGCCATGTATGGCCTTTGTAGCCTTGTTTATTTCAGATTTATTTCCACTCCATCAAAATAGATCTCTTTAGTTGGGCTCTAGTTATTCTAGTTTTGGTCATGAAACAAGAGCATCCCTGAAGTGCCTCTTTGCTCTTTACACACCATTACTAATAAGAGCTATACTTATTAACTATTTGGAAGAAATATTCAGGACTGAGATGTTTAAGGCTGAGTACAATCACAGAATCACAGAATTAACAAGGTTGGAAAAGACCATTGAGGTCATCCAGTCCAACCTATTACCTAACACCATCTCATCACCTAAATTGTGGCACTAAGTACCTCATCCGATCTCTTCTTAAACAAATCCAGGGATGGTGACTCAACCATCTCCCAGGGCAGCCCATTCCAATGCGAAATCACTCTTTTTGTGAAAAAGTTTTTCCTAATATCCAGACTAAACCTTCCTCAACACAGCTTAAGACTTTGTCCTCTTGTTCTGTCACTGGCAACCTGAGAGAAGAGACCGACAAAATGTTACTTAGGAAACACTTGCCCAGTTATTGGTACAACAAAATATCATTCTTTTGTACCTGATTAAAACATTTACATGGTTTTCCAAGCAGAGTAACCTTAGAGAGTATCCTAGGAGTAAAAGACAAAAAAATACACAGTCTCTGCACTTCAGTAAGGTCTGTCCATCAATTCTCATCTTTCTGTCCTCATGTCCCAGTCTTCATATTTTCTGTGTGACATATACAATGCAGTTGGACCTCAAGGGTGAGCAGGAGTGGAAGCAGTATCCAGAGCAAGGTGGAAATGGAGGAGTAATGCCTGGGGCCATAGGGGGTATTGTAGTACAAGAAATGTCCTTTTGAGTCCAGTGCTTTGCTTGCAGCATCAGTAGAGGATACTGCTAGGAAAAGTTCTAGACACTTTCTGCAGACCACTGCCCTTGTACCTTATCAATGTCCAAGGTCACTGGATTAGGGACAATGGGAGATACAACCCTGACCATTCCCATTAACATCCATTTTGTTCATAAACTAAGCCTTTACGAGACATCCACTGGCAGCATATTCCAGAGATTCATTACAAAACCAGTGAAATTTGCCTCCCTATATTTGTTCCAAGTTGTAGATGAGATTTATCAAACATCAGAAATATTTCTTTCTCTGCACTGACTTGAAAGGGCACTTATGTGCATCATTCAGATGATTAAGGAAGCTCAGTCAGTGTCCATTTCTTAGAGAGATTTCTTAAGCTCGTGATTGCATATGATAATATTTTTGTTTCTCTTTGATTGCTAGTTATAATAAAAAAACCAAAATTTCCTATGTGTGTATTTATAGACATGTGTAGGGAGGGACATTTTCCCTCCTTGTGTTCCCACCAGATCTTAAGACATGGTCTTCCTCCTACATCAGAGACATTCATAAAATCTAAGTGTAGCCATAAGAATCTCTTTGCCCAGTTTTTTTTGTATATGACATTTTTATCCAACGTCCCATCTTCCAAGTCCACAAATCTTAGTTAACTTTTTAGAAGTCCTTGTGGAGATTGCTAGCACTGACCTCAGGGTCTGCATGGGTGACTGTGGTGGTTCAACTAGGGCTGACTTCCAGGTATCACCCAGCTGCTCTCTCACTTCATCTCCTCAGTGAGGCAGGAGAAGATTTAAAAGTTTAAAATTTTATGGTTTGAGATAAGGACAGGGAGATCATTTACCAGTTACTGTCATATAAAAAAAAACAGACTCAGTTTGGAGAAAAAATAGTACAATTCATTGCCATTTAAAAAAATAGTTTAGGAGAGTGAAAAACACAAGCAAAGCCAAAAAGATTTTTCCCCTCTCTCCCCTTCTTCCAGGCTCAGCTTTGCTCATTCATTCCCAACCCTGTTGCTGCCTCCTAAAAACCACTCTATCAGCAGTCCTAGAAAGCACCTGATTGCATTTCAGTTCATGTTTATTGCATTTCAAATCCATAAATCTCATATATTACACACCAAGACAGTTCTTGACAGTTTCACTCATGCTGAAGAGTACTTTCTCTCAGTTGCATTAACAGGCCTGATGAGTAAGCTCTTTATGAGTGGTGAGAAGAGTGAGAGGAGACCTGCTGGCTTTCAAACTGAGGCTTCAAGTCAGAGAAAAGCAGTAAATACAGATTTGAACTGTCCCACTCTCCTCCCCATCTCAAATTAATAAAACTACAGAAAAAAAAAAAAAAACAAAAAAACCCTGAATCTAGTTTAGAGACAAGGGTTCATTTCACATTTNGTGAGAGGAGACCTGCTGGCTTTCAAACTGAGGCTTCAAGTCAGAGAAAAGCAGTAAATACAGATTTGAACTGTCCCACTCTCCTCCCCATCTCAAATTAATAAAACTACAGAAAAAAAAAAAAAACACAAAAAACCCATCCTACAGTTTGAAGACAAGGTTTCCTTTAACCTTTTAATGGACTGTATCCTGAGGTCTGTCAGTAACATCACACACACATCTCTGTTATCCACCATGAAAGATCAAGCAGAGAATGGGGGAGAGAATTGATTTCCTGTCTGTGGAGTGGCAGCTTCAGCACAAGTCAATGTTATCTGGAGCACTAAAGTGGAGCAGAGCACTTTAGGATAAAGGCTTAATGCTTTATCTGCTCACATAAATACTTTCAGATAAAAGAAATTGGATTTAAATAACATTCCAACTGTGACACCAACTGACGGGAGTCAAGGAGTGCCCAAGATAAGGCCCCATCCTTTACCCTCTGCAATATAAAGGAGAGAAAAGGCCCTGTTCAAGTTAAGACTAATACATCAGCTTCTTCTGTGAGTTATTTATCACTCCATGAGCCTTGTGTCCACATCCACATGCACATGTAAAGGCAAGAGGCAGATTCATTGGAAGAGTCATGTTTGAACACCATAGCATTTTGTAGAATATCAGCTCTTCCTTCAAAGACATTGACATAGATACCAGTTCTGCAAGATACCTGAGCAAGCCCTTCAGACACTCTGCTCCATGCAGACTTAGAGAAACCATGCTCACCACCTCTGAATTTTGACTAGGATGGGCTATTCTTTCAGGTTTGCCCCTTCGGCTGCCTCTCTGGCACCATGGTTGCATTTCTCTTCCCACTGCCCACTTTACTTGGACATCTATGTGTGAGATCAGCTCCTGTTGGCAAAATTCCCAGCTGGCTTTACTTGAGTTTTGTGTCCTAAAAAGAAGGAACAGATCCCCAGTTCTTATCCCTTCATCATCTGGAAAATGTCAAATTATTCACTGAGAATTTGCACAAGGGAAGATTTTATTAAGTTGAAATAAGAAAAAGGAAGAACACATCAATTTGTTCTCAAAACTTACCCTGGATATTGGCTGGATGTTGTGAAATTCTGCCAGCTTTGACTTCATAGAAGAAGAACAGAAAACTCAAAAGATGCAGAAGGTAGAAGTAATTTTAAAAACACAAGGGTAGAGAGGACTTTCTTTGAATATGCTTTTATGAACAAATACCAAGGACGCAGACAGCCAGAGGGAGGATGAATTGTGTAGCACATGCATATTAAAATAATTCAGTACAAATAGGAATTTGACTTAGATATGATCATATCATAAGTTATTTTCAGAAGTTCCTACAGGGTGTCCCTGACAGCTCTCCAGGCAAAGACTGATTCAGAAGAAAGTCTGAGCACATGCATAACTCTTAGCAGTTGTCTGGTCCTGTGAAGAACAAAACAACCAAATTGCTTTAATGAATTTGAATTCAAAAGCTGTGTGAAATAAATGGAGAATGCTCATAATCAGTGAGCACAGCAAATAAACCCTGAAACAGCCCAAATAATTTGTCAGACTTCTCTTATATTTGAAAGGTAACATTAAAGGAACAAACCTTATCGCTGCAAGATAAATGCCCAGTTTCTAAGACAACATCCTGACCCTGTTAAGTCAACATGAAAAATGGATGCAGACAAAAATTAAAACATCAGGAGAGACTCGATACAAATTGCAGTTGTATAATATCTCAACTAAGTACTTTGTGACTCAGAGTTACCACTGTTTCACAACACTAACAAAGGTTCCATTCAAATATTTTTAAAGTAAAAGCATTCATATTTTTTTCCTTTATCAATGGGGGGAAAAAACCAGGCCAAATACTGAAGATAACATTCCTTTTAAATGTTATTTTTTTTCCTGGAACATGAAAAACAGCAAACCCTTGCACAACAGAAATATTATGGGCAGTCCAGCTTTTTAGGGTGCTTAGCACCCTAAGTCCATGACCTTCTAGAGGTCAGAAACTACACCTGAAATACAAATCTGAAATACTAGTATAAATAATATCAACACACATGATTGTTAAGGTGTCAGCTGATTACTGACTACAGTGTGTTGATAAATGGCTTTCAGCCACTTGGGTATATACTGAAATAAGTAAACACAAGTTCACACAGGGAATAGACAAATTTATAGAAAACACATCCATAAAGTGATACTAAAAAGACTACTCAGAATATTAAAAGGACTAGACTTATATACTCAGTGAGTAAACCATCTTCTCTGCTGCTGCTAGAGAGGAA
>VYZS01077619.1:11369-41811 GCA_013400695.1 Neodrepanis coruscans | reverse complement strand
TTCTTGGACATAACATTTCCCAATCTGAACACTTGATGTAGTTGTCAAAGTCTGTATAGTTGCCTGGAAATGTACCTCACAGAGAAAGGAAGGGTACAGCCATGTATAGAAGGACTTTGCATTCTCTGGCTATTCTTGGTTCAAGCAATCTGGAAATAGCTTAATAGATTACCATAAAAATGATGGAGAAAAGGATTGGTTTCTCTTGAATGCAGAGGGCTTCAGGGCTGGGTATAGGTTTTGATTCCCAATTTGTGATTTGCTATTTCTGGTCATAGGAAAATCAAAGGAAATGCAAGTCTAGAGAGGCAGCTTCTGCAGCAGAGCAATGTGGAGCAGTTTCTGTAGACATGCAGTCGTGGTACAGGATGTGTCTTCAGTTCACACTTTTTTTTTTCTTCAGGAGAACATCTGCCTTTCCCTCCTTCATCCATCTGCCGAATCAGGCCCCTGCTTGTGCAGAGCCTGGCAGAGGGCCTTGAGCAAGACAGAGTCCCCGAGGCTGGCGGTTGTAGCCTTGCAACTTACCTGGCACCTGGTAAAACAGCCTGCAGAAATTGGGAACACCTTAGTGATTCACACATCCTCGAAGTAGCTCCTGCCAGCAGAGTTGCTGGAGAGGTCCCAGAAGAGGCAGAGGTGAATTCCGTCATATATATATATATATATGTGTGTGTGTGTGTGTGTATGTGTGTGTTTGTGTCTGTGTGTGTGCGTAAGACCACAGCAAGTCATAAAATCATAGAATAGCTCTGGTTGGAAGAGACCTTTAAGAGTCCTCAGATTTTTTGCAGATTATGGAAATTTGTTTAAAAGGCCTACAGGATAATTTGTTCTTAAAAAAAACCCCAGTCTTTTCCACTTTAACCAACAGGGAAGATGAAAATGGGACCAAACCCACTCTGTCTGTGAAATGCATCGCCCCCAGTCTTCATTTTTCTAAGTTTTGTGCATCTTTTTCTTTTCCTACAGAAGGCTTAAAAATATGTGATTTGTACCATAGGGGCCAGAACCAGGCATCCCAGAAAGCATCTAGGAGATAGAAGGCCCCTCAGCAGTGTGAATTCTGAGCAGTATTATAGTGGATTTGAAAATGCCAAAGCAAACCTGGTGATTCTTCTACTGGATACTGGTGGCAAAAAAAAATCAGTTACAATGTAATTTAAATTATTTCAAGTGTTTCCCTCAAATATATTAGCTTGTATTTGTTGCTTCTTCTATTCCCACATTAAGAAAAAAAAAAAAAGGCCAGGTTCTAGTTAAAGTAAAAGGCAGGCTGTGAACCCTGGACCTTCAAGCTGTGCTAAGCAACAATACTTTAAAAGACAAAAAAAAAGACTTTGCTTAGAGAAGCAGACAAACTTTTCCCAGATGTATGAATAGCTGACAGAGGTGCAGCCCGCCATTGAATGAGAAAGAAGCTGTGACGGCTTCCTTGTGGCTCATGGGATGGTACATTAGTAAGAGAGGAAAAGTTATGGGCCTGGCTGGCTGGTGAGATAGGCAGAGCACACCTTTCTTCTACTCTGGGCCGCCCTGCAAGAGCTAAGAAGAGTTTCAGCCTTGAAACTCCTCCTAATTAAAGGAATGTATTTAATATGTAGCTTATTGCCCCTTTGTTAACATGATCAGAAGCAAAATTATTCTCTGTAGCTTCTCATTCATTGACCTTTTTCTTCATAGTTTAAGGCCATTGAACATCATGCTTTCACTTATTTAGCTTCCTAAAAGTTTTTGTTTTAGCTGAGAGTGTTAATTTTCAGATGTGTTTCAATGAGTTCTGCAAGAATTAAAATTTTACTCATTATTTATCATAACACCAAAAGTAAAGAAGAAGAAAAAAAACAGCAAGAAGTTGGTAAGAGAAAAGGAACAAAAAGTGCGAAGTGTCTCTGCAAAAAGCCACGTAGGAAAGTGACAAGTGGTGTTAACAGCAGCTAAAGGGATGCAGGAGAGAGCAGCTGGGAAACAAAAGCAGAAAGGCTGCTGGAGCAAAGCAGGCTGTGGGCGGCCCGGATGGGAGGAAGGGGAAGCAGGAACAGAAATGGGAGTGGGGAGATTATGTTTGGTCTTTAAGCAGAGGGTGAGAAGCTTGAAGTGAGGAGTTAAAAGACCGGAAGGAAGCCAGTGAAGGCAAATAAAGAGTGCAGGGCGATATAGTTTACGTAGTGAGAAAAAGATTACTTTAGCGGTAACATTGGGGCGGTAACATTGGGCATCGCGTGCTGGTGGGAACTACATATTGTACAATCAGCTTGAAGCAGCAGTCGTGATTCTTCAGGACACAACCTAGAAAAGAATACTGTGGCTTAATTTTAATCCTTTTTTAACCCAGGGTCTCTTCATATAAAGGATAAGCATTGTGTTGCTCTGAGCACTAAATGGAGTGCGTTGTGTTTTGTGCATTGTCATTGATTCTAAATGCCTTTTGTGTTTCGAGGCTCTGAAAACAAAGGTCAAGTACTAGCAAATTCTGTTTTCTGTGAGAGATTTAATTAAATCCTATGGACAAAGGCAGAGAGTGTGGAAGATGGGTAAATTTGCATTACCATTGCCATTTCTCTATATCGGTTTGCACATAGCTTTGCAAATTTTTTTTTTTTTTTTTTTTTTACTTGACAGGAGCATAAATCTTTTAAAAACTCAAGCTAAGTCTTATAGATGTTATTTTCTGTATATAAGTTGTATACACACTTGGAAAGAAATGGTAGGAAACAGAGTGAGGACGCACATAGAGAAGGATGGAACAATTTCTGAATATAGATTTGGTCCTAGTAATTCAGTGAGTTTAAATTGTAGGGCTAGAATTAGACTGGACTACGTCAGACTTTTTTTGTCCTTTATGGATAGCAAACCAGACAGTTTCAGCAATTAATAGCACTCTGGTAATTCCTCATAAATAACCTCAGAGAATTGTCCAGGTAACTGCTGTGGAAGGCTCTGGAGTCAGAGATGAAAGTATTCCTCCCTTGTTCAATATAGCGACATTATTGTATTAGTGTACTGTACTTCAGAGAGTTTGAATTTTGCCATACCAATCTATTTTTTCTTACTTTAAATAATAAGAAATAAAATAACATATTAAAAACAGCGAAGTTATTGAAACTGAATGCAGCAAATTTACTGGCAGACAGAAACCAAGAGATGCCACATAGCTTCTCCACTTCAACACACACTGATCCTTAAAAGGTGATAAGGAGGGAATTCTTGTTCAGCTGGTGATAAGGCCTCTGAAGCAAAGAAGATCATCTTACAAATCTGTTTGTGCTAGTGTATGAAGATGAGAAGATAGAGAGAGGATGAAGTCATATGTCCATGGGAGAAAGAAACCGTCTAGTTTACCCACAATTTTGGAACTACATATGAGTAATGCAGCTACTTCTCCCAGTGTCAGATTTGACGTACAGGAAAAGTCTCACAGATGGCAGGTCTAAAACCAGACAAATCAGAACAAGAGAGGAAAAGCTGGGGACCTGGAGGTGTGGAGCAGGTCATGTTCCAGTGTCCTGAGTCGCCCTGAGGGATTACCTTTCCAGAGCATAGCTTCAACCCTCTGCAGGTGCAAGGCGGGGCATATTTCACACAGAGGCAGCCCCCATAGCAGCAAGACTGGCATTGTAGGGCTTTGGTTGTCACAATAAACCCATTACATTTTACCTGAAAGCTAACTGAATGACCTCTGGGGCAGACCCACTAGCCCCTCTCTGATCCACTAAGGCATTCTCTCTAATAAATAAGCTGTTGTGCTGTGCCAGGGTGGTCTTCTCCCTTGCTTTCCACATAGCTCCACACCTCTGTGCAGAGACAACTTGCAGACATCCCTGCCAGCAGACATGACTCATTTTGGAGAGTCTGTGTATGGGGTTTTGCAATAGTCTGATCAGGACGTGAAAAAAGACAGTAATAAAAGTGTGTGTTCAGAAGTACAAGGCACCCCACAAGGAACCCTATGTGTTCACACAGATGAAATAAAGATGACTGCTGTGAAATGATCTGCCAGCTGCCCAGAGTGAGGTGTGGGGATTAAAACCTCCACCCAGCTGAGAAGAATGGTAGCTAATAGCTGATTGTCTCCCACACTGCACAAGACACACGTTTCTTTCCTCATTTTCACGTGGTGTGGCATTATCTGCAGTGCATTGCAGACACCTCCCCTTGGACTTGGTCAGGTCCCAACAAGCCCAAATGAAAGGCTGGATCTCATGGCTCACATCAAACAGAAGCAGGGGGCTTCAAGCTGACAAGATGCAGAGCACACCCTTCTGATAGAGGATGTTCTGTGTTCAGGTTTGCAAAACTGATTTAAGGATGGTTGCAGTTACTGCTATGTGAGTGATATGACTATGATGTCTTTTAGGAATGAGTCAAGAAGGAAATAGTAATAGCTAACCAAGAATAATCATATGGTCATCAAATAGTAGAAATACTGAGCACAAGAAATTCTTGCCATATCTGCCCACAGTGCAGATAACTTCACTGGCCACTGAGTGTTAAAACTACAAGATTTCTTCTCTCTGGATGGATTCTTATATTCAAATTTCTGAAACTACAAGTACCATATCCAAGCTACTACAGAGTTCGGGGTTTGTTTCAGTGAAAGTCTCGTGTCTATCCAATTTGAAGTAGTTCCCAGCATGCTCCTGTGGTGATGGTGCCATCATTTTCTACATATGTGAAGGTAGCAGCATTATGCTGTCTGCACTCTGAAATGCCACAGCAATTCAGACCATGTCTGCACCACACTCAGGAGATGTGATGGTGTAATCCAGCTAGCTGAAGAACAGCTGCACAAAACTGCAGAAACATGGGCTTTGGGACCTGGGCAAGTAACACGATGGTCAGTGGAGGATGATTGTGCCACTGTAGGTGCCTCAGATAGCTGGGCTAGAAAATAGCTCAGGTAAGTCTGGAGGTGCAGAGTAGTATGTCCCTTTTCTGCATGCATATTGACAGGCAAAGGGATAAACTTCAGCCAGCTGGATTATACGATTATGTCTGTCAGCTTGGTGTGAATGTGACCTAAGTTGCTGGGGACATTTTACAGTGCAAGTATTGCTTGTGTTGCTGCCTTCATAAGGAACATAAAATGATGGCATGACCTCTGCAAAGGAGTGCTGGGAACTACATAGAATTAAGTAAAGAGAAGACTTTTTCATTAAAACAAACTCAAACTCCATAATAATTTGGACATTGTAGATTCAATAATTCACCTGTAGGTTCAATAATTAGTTTAAACGCACTTACTCTAGTTCTGAGTTATTCTACACTTTCACCAAAGAGGACAAAGAGGAGTCATTGCAAAGGAATAATGATGTAACTCTTTACAAATACTGCTTTGCATATACATTTTCATAGCTTTGTTTTCATTGTATGAGCCTCTTGAGGGACGGCTTTGTTTGCCATGCTACCTTTTGTTTCTATGGTAAATATTCTAGAACATTGGCTGGAAGCAATTTTGCATGCATTTGTATGGCTATGGGCCATGAATGAGTCAATCACCTTGTACTTTTTTTAATCCAGTGTTTTAGAGAGAAGCCTCATTTATTCTTATGGCACAGAGGCAGCTTTGGATGATGTTGACATTCTCCAGTCCTGGTGGATGGGCTGTATTTGACTCTGAGGAAGAAGGAGACAGAGTAGGCTCTTTTTTCCCCTTCCGCCTAAAAACGTGCCATCAAGAAGGTATTACTTTGTGTCTAACTTTGGAAAGGTCTGCTCCTGGCATTTAGTTTGTCCCTTTGTCAGATTATTTTTGCTCTTATCACTTTAGGAGTCGATGAGATCATAGAATCATAGAATAACCCAGCACTGCCAAGTCCCATCACTAAACCATGTCCCTAAGAGCCACATCTGCATGTCTTTTAAATGCTTCTAAGGTTGGTGACTCAACCATGTCCCTGAGCAGCCTTTTCCAATGCTTGAAAACCCTTCTTTGTTGAAGAACCTTTTCCCAATATCCAAGCTAAACCTTCCCTGACACAACTTGAGGCCACTTCCTCTTGTTCCATCTCCCTTCTCCATTTCAAACCAGTTTCAGGCAGCTGTGATGACTTGAAGTAACAATAATTAGTAATGCTGCAGCACAATAATGGGGTATCACTGATATGAAATTACCACCTTCCAAGTGTGAAAACTTGAATTACCCAACAGACTCACATAGCATTTTACCACAGGAAGGAGGAAGTTTGGTGTCTTTTATCTTCAAGAGGGGAAGGAGAGAAGAATAAGACCTTAGACCTCAGACACTTTAGACCTCAGAAAGAGCTTGCTTACACTTTCATACTCACAGTTTTCTGTCTATGATCACACGTATAAAACTTTCATTTTTGGTTTTTGGGTCGTTACAACCAAATGAAAACAGAATTATAATAAAAATCAAATACAAATCCTCTCTGTCCTCTTATACCTTATAGACGTGCTCTAAGAGTAGTAGAGCTCTACAAATAAAACAACAGTAGTAGTGTTAATGTAAAATAACAGTTAACTGATTGCCTAGTGGCATGAGATTAATAGAAGAATTTGAAAATGTCCCAAGTTGAACAAAATCAGTTATTCACTATCAGTGATTTAATAATTAAAATTCACCGAAAATGACTAAGTTGATTCATTTATAATTCTGCAGTTGCAATGGATTTGAATTCTTTTTGGGTGATAACATTTTTAATTATTTTTTTTAAATATCTGAAAGACAGCCATATGAAATACATGGGTTTTTTTTAAAAGAACCTGCATTTTTAGTGGCATTTAAATTTAAAAGAAGACATGTAGAATCCCATGAAGTTTCATGGTATAAAACTAGCTGTACATAATAGCAATGTAAAACTTTACACTTTGACTGTCAAGAGCAGCAACTTCTGCCATTCTGCCCAGAAAAGGACCATATGGAGCCCCCTCTGTTTATACCAGCAAAGTTATGAGATGTGTCATTTAGAAGTTAATTATCTGTTAAAGCCTGAAACTGTTAAATATTTCCCAGGCCTAAGATAAAACCACAGCTTTTTATGGATTTGTCATAGTCTTCAGCAGAGCAAAGCATTTACAGGGAGTATAGGTATTTAGGACAGCACACATAAAACTAAAGCCTGGAAAATCAAAGCTAGTTTACTTTTTAAACTCAGTTCAGTTTACTTTTAACTTTTGTCTTCAGAAGAACTATTTGAGCAAGGACTGCAAAACTAATCCAGCCACAGGAAATGTGATACGTGTATGTCAGGGAAGTAGGAGTAAGGTGGGGTGAGAGAAATCTGTTCTACAAGAGAATGCTTAGTGTTATGAACTGGAGAAATAAGAAGAAAACTTCTTAATGTTGAAAGTGTTTCATTGAAAGTGTTTAATAGTTAACAAGGTAATAGCAGTGTAGAAAGCTAGATTCATGACAGCTTAATCTGTGAAGAGGCCTGAAATGCAGGAAATCACTCTACTTTTAATTGAAATATATATTTATTTATATTTCCATTTATATAATATAAATACATAGACACAAAATACATATAATGTTTATATCCTGATAGTTACCAGGATATCATGAGGAGATGAATTTTTAGCTCCTGATTTAATATACTTCTACGTTTCTGAAATCTTCATTTTTTTCAGGCTATTGCTTTTCCAGAGTTTTTCTTTGACTTAAAGTTGAGTTTGTTTGGCTTTTTGAAGATTACAAACAAGAAGTACTTGGGCCATTTTTAAGCTCTGGGATAGTTAAAAGAAAAAGCTTTTTCCCAGGGTAAAAGAAGAATTTCTGGCATCTTGACATTTTCTGTACCCACCAAGTGACTTTAATGGGAAAATAGTATTTGCCATGGAAATGATCCTTACTGAGGTATGAAGCTTTCAGCATTCCAGTGGAATTTTGATTTGATTTCAAATGACTTTGCAAGCTTTTGCCATGCATTTGTTAAAGGCTTTTTTTCTGCACTTATAAAGCATGAAAGCAGAGGGAGCCTGTGCTGTACATGCACTTGTGGTTGATGTTGGCCTGAGCCATATGGTGACCAGATATGTGGATTGCTATCTATTGCTGGGCTCACAGCTCCCCTCCTTTCCAGGTACAGCAGAATTTACTTTGGGAGTGCCTGTGCTGTTTATACAACTATGCCCTTGTCTGCTGGCAGCAAATGCATCTGTGTTTGCACTGGAACAGACAATGCCATCCAGTTTACTTCCTCCCTTGCAACAGTTTGTTTTAAGACCAGATCCTCTCCATCATACTGAGCCATTGAAAAAGTTCCAGAAGGGGTGTGGTGGGATTTTTTTTTGTTGTTGTTGTTTTTGTTTTTTATTTCTAGCCCGTTCAAGAAAATGAAACAAGGGTTCAGGTGCCTCATTTCTTACTCATCACTCACCACTTACAGGCAGTGGGAGCAGTTTCTCCCAAGGGTTACAGCGCTGGATTCAAAAAGAAATATTGAAGTGCCTGAAAATACACTGTAATAGGGAACAGCAGCAAGTGCCCTCTTTTGGGAAGCTGAGATACAGTGGAATAGGCAAGACCATATGTCTGGAGCTTCACATATTTATTAAAGCTACTGAGATGCAGGAAAAACATATTCATATATGTGTACGTATATGTTGCACTGTTTCAACATCAAACATGTCTGTCAACAGATGTTTGAAAGATACTACTTTTACTGAGTCTACTCAGCCAAAATTTTCTTTTGATCTATTATATTCCAAATTTTATTATTGTGCTCACAATTCTAATTGCCTAGGTCATTTCTATTCTATTCTATTCTATTCTATTCTATTCTATTCTATTCTATTCTATTCTATTCTATTCTATTCTATTCTATTCTATTCTATTCTATTCTATTCTACTCTATTCTATTCTATTCTATTCCTTTTATAGTTACTATGTTTTGCCTCATCAAGAACCAAGATGCCTTTTCTCAGCATATTAAATTACATGACTAATCTCTGTCGCATTTCTTTGCCTTTTCTCTCCTGTTGGTAGAGCATTTAAGTGTGTTCACTACTCAGAGCACCTCAAGCTTACAGTCTGTAATTCCTTGAAGAGGAAGCCTTTGACTACAGCTTTAGATCAGCTTCTTACAGCCACCAGCATTCATCACCTAACACAGCCTTTATTTTTCAGATTTTGCAACATCAATGCTAGTGTGACTTCATTACCTAAACTTGGTTCAGGTATGTCTGACTGAGCATCCATCACACCTTGCCTGAATCAGGGAGATCCTGCAAATGGCCTGCTGCATAGATGAGCTTTAGCAATGGTGAAATACTTTGCCTAAGGACTGGATTTGTCGACCACAGTTTTCACCTCAGAGCTTTGAGCCAGACTGGCCTCTGCTATTAACTCTCTAGAGGACTAGAGATGAGGCTAAGAAGGAAACAGGATGGTGAACCAAAGGCAGGCTTAACATAATGTGATTTAACTGCTGTAGGTTTCATGCTGACTAAATCGGAAGTTGAATATGAGGGGAGTTCATGCATTACTAACTTGGCCTAATATGGTGAACAGGATATAGTCTCATTTCTGTCTTGTGCAACTCTTCTAAAGTCAGTAGTTACTTCAGGAACTCGTGCTTCCTAGTCTTTTCTCTCATTCTGAGAGTGTATGCATTTTAAAGATGCACGCTCAGTGTCCTAAAAAATCTAGATGGCCTTTGACTTTATTACAAGCTCTTTCACTTACTTCTTTTTTTTTTTTTCATGAGAGGATGGGAGTAATAGTACCTTCTCAGAGAGAGTTGAGCCAATACTTTTTGAGTATTCCACTGTTCTTGTGTTCTCGTTGTTTGCTCATTTCCTGAAATGGGCACTACTGAAACCTCTTACAAATCAGTCTTATTACTCTAATGTACAGGAATGCTATTTACACAATAAGCAGTATTACATGTACTTTTTATAAGTACGCTAACATGTTTTAGAAACCAATATAAAAGGTCTACAGTTTACTGATTTTCTTACTTAATAAGAAATTGCAATCTCTGCCAAACAATTAGCTCTTAAGTCAGTGTCAATTTGTATCACACAAAAAGCAAGAACATTTAAATTTTTTATGAAATAGGCAAGACAACATGGATATCTGGACTATGGTTTCATTAAGGATTATTAGTTTGCTTGTTCACTATGCATGGACATCAGCTTACATAGAGACACTTTCAAGAATTAGAGATCACATGCTTTTGAAGAGCGAAAAAATGACCTTTCAGGCTTGCATGCTTTATCAGTTCAACAAAACTCAACAAAACCTAGCTTGATTCCAAAATATGTGACATAACAAATGCATGAAGAAGAAGTTACCCATTTTCAGTTTGTTTGTTTGTTATAGGAAGAGAAAACAAAACAAAAACATCATGTTCAATGCACTGGTTGGTTACATAGAATGGATTTTCCTATTTCTAAGTGGCCACTACTAAAAATATGCAAGATCCTGATCCTACAGATACAAATAGTCTGACTGAAGTTTGTGAAAATACGCCTCAATATTCAAGCACATGAATGAGGGTCTTCTGGATTAAAAACTATTGCTTTACACTTTCAAGTTACATGAGCACTTTGTCACACCTAACCCATACCTGCTTTTAAAAACTAGACTCTATTTTCCTTTTTGCTCTTTGTAGCCAAAGCCTGCCTTTTACGGTTTCAAAACAGTGCTCAGAGTTTCCTAGACAGCTGGGTGAACTACCTCCCACACAAATTCTATTTGAGACAGACAGACAAGCACTTGTAGTCCACCACAGTCGTGAGAAAAGCCCAGTCTGACATACATGTTTGAAACAAATGGAGTTTGCACACAGCTGAGCAAAAATACGGTAGCTTCACTCTCCACAAACACTGATAGAGGTTCACAGGTGCGCTGGTCTAGAGGCAAGATCCTTCACTAGAAAATAAACATATGAGGCTGGGCCTGTCCAATGCCCAGTTCTTGGATCTCTGGGAATTCTCCGAGATGCCAAGCCTATGGGATTGTGCTTCTCTCCATTTACTGTGCTGAATCTGGGCCACTGTAAAAAAAATAAATGCAAAGATGCAAAAGGCAAGTGGGAGTAAGACCCATATAGCTTTGTTGCAGGGAAAACTGAAGAGGATGGAAAAAGTTCGGCATTTCCAAGATTATTTATAAGTTTTCCCGCAGATATTAGATAAAACACATAAGGAGCACCTGCTGATCACAGGGATCATCTGCCCACCGAGCTGTAGATTCAGGCTTCCTCTTCTGTGCTCTATTACAGGCTCATGAATTTTGAATTCTTTCCAGTTAGGTGCCTCAAATCACCATGCTGAGGCCTAGCATGATCCCTCTATGTGTTTTAATGCCCAAACCATTTGCCCAAGAGTACTGCTAATTAGACTCTGTACATCTAATAATTATTTTCATCTTGCTTAATATGAAGACTGCAAGAAGCATTTTCTCTGTATTTCTGAAATTACTTGCTGCATCACATATTAAATGATCCCAAGCCTACACCCTGTTGCTTGTGGATTACACGAGATGTTCTCTTTGGACTGTGGTTGCTGAAATGGAACATCTGCATTTCCAAGAGCGACCAAACCCTCTGAATCAAAGGGCTGTGGTAATAGCCAGCAGAAAACGAGAGAGAGTGAAATGTTCTTGTAGCCTATATTTTTGCTTTAACCATATGTGCTTCTCAGTAGAAAACAAAAACAAAGATGTAGGCAGCTGTGGACAAGAGAAAGCAAAATGTAAAATGTCATTTCATTTTTCTTTTTGTTCTTAGTAAAGCAAGACTGCAAGTACTGACATCCAAGATTGAATAGCTCAAATGCTCCAGTGTTGGCTATAGATTTGTTTCTCAGCCAAGACATTGAAAATAATTCATAGTGCTGGTGATTCAAGTTTGCTACTAGTAACTTTCAGTGACCAGAGATTAATAACTTGACATCCTTTACCCGATTTTTAGTGACCTTCGTAAAATTGCTATTGCAATTGCTATGGAACTGCAGTGGAAGTCAAAGAACCTAACCAGCACAGTGGCCTCTGATATTATTTGAAATCAAATCTAAAGCTGTGCCAGGGGAAATTCCTTTAGGAGGAATTTCTTCACAGAAAGAGTTAAAGGTTGGAATGCACTGCCCAGGGAGGTGGTGGAGTCATCCTCGCTGGATGTGTTTAAGACTGGCCATGGCACTTGGTGCCATGGTCTAGTAGACATTATGGTGTTTGGTTAAAGGTTGGACTTGATGATCTCAGAAGTATTTTGCAACCTAATTGATTCTGTGATTCTGATTCCCTGTATGCACTAAAGGTCCCTGCTGCAAGTCCCAAGGGAAGGTTTGAATTGGCACACTGCACCGCTTATATGTCTAATGCTGGTATTTATTCTTTCTGCGTCCGGTGCAGCCTCGCACAGGGCTCTTGTCAGGGCATAAACTGGAATGCTTTGAACTTCTGGTGTTGGGGAAGGGGGCCCCTCCTTCCTCGGGCACACAGGGTCACAGAGTGAATGCGGTTACAAATGACCTCTGAAGGTCAACTGATGCAGCCACCAGATCAAGCAGGACAGAATCACAGAATGGGCCAGGTTGGAAGGGACCCCAGCGGGTCATCAGGTAGGGTCCTCAGGTAGGGTCATCCCAGAGCACATGACACAGGATTGCATCCAGACGGGTCTTGAAAAGCTCCAGTGAGGGCCCACTTGTGGACCACTTACAGCCGGCTGCCCAGACCTGCGTCCGGACGGCTTTTGAAGATCCGCAAGGATGGAGACCACAGCATACCTTTGGGCGATCCTCGCTGGCACCTGTGTCCCCCGTGCCCCGGTCTGAGACGTCTCCAGCGAGCCGGGGCGGAAACACAGCGGGCAACATCCCCCCACGGCTCGGGGACCCGGCGGGAAGAGGCGCTTTCCCCGGCGGGACGGGAAAAGCTCGGCGGCATTCCCTTCGGAACGGCCGGGCGGGGGCGGGCACACAGAGACAGCTGCTCCCGGGAAAGGGCAGCCGGGGCTGTCACACCGGAGCCGCGGACCTTCCGAACGGCCTCTATCCCGCTCCTTCCTTCTCCGGGGAAACGAACCTGGAGAAGGGGTCTGGAGCACGAGTCCTGCGAGAAGTGGCTGAGGGAGCTGGGGGTGTTCAGCCTGGAGAGGAGGAGGCTCAGGGGAGATTTTGTGGCTCTCCACAGCCCCCGAGAGGAGAGTGCAGCCAGGTGGGGCTCAGCCCCTTCTCCCAGGTTACAAGGGACAGGAAGCCCGAAGCTGCGCCAGGGGAGGTTAGGTTGGACATCAGGAAGAATTTCTTCACAGGAAAGGTGATTAGACACTGCAATGGGCCGCCCAGGGAGACGGATCCCTAGAAGAGTTTAAGAAAAGACTGGACGTGGCACTTGGTGCAACAGTCCGCTTGCCATGGCGGTGTTCGGTCAAAGGTTGGACTCGATGATTTCAGAGGTCTTTTCCAACCTAATTGATTCTGCGACCAAACCTGGGAGCGCGCCCCGCTCCAACAGTCCCCTCCGCGCGCGCGCGCGCGCGCTCCCGCCGCCCCGTCTCGTCCCCGCCCGCCCCGCAACCGTTTCCCCCGCGCATGCGCCCCGTGCCGCCGTGCCGACTGTTCAAACAGGAAGGCGGACATGTTGGTGGGTCCCGCAGGTTCCCCCCCGGCCGCCCCAGCGCCCACTCTGCCCTCCCCTTGAGCCGCTTCCTTCCCTCCTCCCCTCGCACGCTGCGGACCGCGGGCCGGCCCTGCAGCGCTCCGTGCTGCCGGGAGTCCCTTGCGTGAGTCAGAGGAGCGGAGCGGGGCGGAGAGCTGAGCCGGTGTTGGCAGCGGCGGAGGCAGCGAGGAGGAGGAAGAGAGGGGAAGAAAGATGCTGCCGCCGCCGCTCCGCCGGTGAGAGGTGACTCGTCCGCATCCGCGGGGGCACTCGCCCCGTGCCCGCGGACGGACCGACCCCGCTGCGCTGGGACAACGCCGCCGAGAGGATTTTCCCAAGTTTCATTTTTTCCCATCCGTTTCTGCCTTGTTAGTGTGCCTGCAGACTTTTTTGTATATATTTTTTTCTCCCCCCCCCCCTCCGCCTTCCTTTTCTGTTGTTTCTTCTGGTTCACCGGAAAGAAATCCGCGCTCCGGAACCTGGCACCGGCCCGCCGGCGGAGGGACCGCTACGCTGGATCCCGGGGCGGCTTCCCCGGCTGGGAAAATGGGAATGCTGAGACGGTGGGGCCCGAGCAGAGGAGGGAGGGAAAGGAAACCTGCTGCCGCGGAGCTGTGAGCATCCCGGGAAGCTGCGTGCGTGCCCGGAGGAGCGGGGGGAGCAGCAGCCTCGTCCCCGCAGCCGGCGCGGACTCCCCGTGGGTTCTCTGCGCCCTCGGCAGGGAATTGCCCAAGAGACTTCTGTGATTGAAGGGATCTCGCAGAGGCGCTTCCTCAGCCTGGTGCAGGCTGTGTGGATTTTCTTTTGTGCTCCTCTGTTCCTGTTTTTTATTTTTGTTGTTGTTTTTGGGTTGGTTTTTTTTACACATTTTAATTTTTTTTTAACCTTATTTTGCTCTGGAATAAGGGAAACTTTTTATCTCCGGAAACATGTCGACGGGAGAAAGTTTTGAGTCCCGTTTTGAAAAAATCGACGTGACTTTGAAGGACCCCAAATCCGAAGTGAACGTGGACTGTTTGCTGGTGAGTAGGGAGCGCCCGTGGGTCCCCGGTCCCGTCTCCCCGAATTCCCTACCCTGTGGGACCGAATCTCGCACTCCCGGCTGAGTCACCGCCCTACTCAGCTCCGCACTCGTGTTTTGTTTACTCAGCAGAGGGTGCGTGAATGTGTCTCTGTGCCGGGAGAGCGGCTCCTGCCAGGGAGGCTCCCGCCCAGCCCTGCCTCGCACTTGTCATCTCTCGCCCCGTGCACCTTTCTGTGCCTCACCGGCTGTCACAGGGGCGGAATCCCTGGGTGCCACTCCTGTGTGCGAGCAGAAGAAAGACCGTAAATAATAGCTTCGATACCAGTTCTCTCTTGAACAACTGTTTTTAAGGCTGAGGTCCTCTTATGCTGTGGTTAAGCACTGCAGCCCCGAACTGACCGTGTGTGTGTAAAACAAGATCAGTGTGCCCTTACAGGTGGACAAGGGTTTAAATGCGTTTTAAACTAGTGGCTGTGCTAGGCCTGGGAGAGAAGGCTTCTCGCTTATTGTTTCACTGCTTGATCGCGTCTGACGGCTCAGTGGATCTCACCCGTGCTGTCCGTGTTGCAATTGCATCATAAGAAAGCAAACCATAACATTTCCTGACTTAAAACCGACCGACGTCATTTGGTAGCTGCTTGGCAGAAGTGGATGGTCTTTCAGTTCTGAATATAAAAACTACCTCAGCGAAGTACAAGCCAAATCCAACCAATGCTTTTATGATGTAGCTGTGTCCTTAGATCTGCCTGGAGGTGCCCTTAAGTAGTACCAAATTGTAACTTTTGCTTTCATGCTGAAGGAGAGGATTTCTTTCCTTGTAGAGAAAAGGTCTTCAGTGAATTTTTTTTTCCTGGCATTCTGTTGTCAGAGAGAGGAACAAATAAATCGAAATTGTTCCTAGTATGATTTGGAAGGGAAGGGAGGTGTGGGGGTGGAGATAGCTCTTAATAGTCATTCTTCATATTTCTGCTGCACGGCTCTTGGCACAACGCTCACTTGAGCATAAGGTGGCGGAGAGATGAAAAGAATAATGTAAGAATCTGTACAAGTTCATGATAATGTGTACTCTCTTTGGCTTATTACTGATTTGTGAGCTTCTGAAGTGTTGTCAGGTCAAGCCTACGTATCTGGATAAAGGAGAGCCTTGTGGGTGCTGCCACAAGGGAAAATAGCTCTGCATCTTCTAGTTGGTTAACTTGCTTCTTTTGATCTAGTTTGCATATCTGTCATCTTAGAACCAGAGCTAAAAGGCAGACCTCTGGTGCTTGGGATACAGTGTGTCTGTTTTATTAACTCAAGACTGCTGTCTGATCGGGAGTTTTTGCACCCAGGTTCTATTGACAGGTGTCAAGAGACAGAGTCAGCTGGGAGTCCAGAGTTTTCTGTGAACCATGACTCAGTTTGCTAGGAGGCACTTCAGTGCTGGCTGTTCTATGGGGACCTTCCTACAGTGGTAGAGGTGAATTTGCAGGTGTTAGACATGCAGTTGGTAGTATCTTTAACTGTATTCCTTAATCTTATAATCAGGTTAAGGATTTGCCCCGTTTCAGTTGTCTTAATGGTGATTAGGAGCTAAGCTGTAGTCAGTTTGGGAATGGACTTGTTGGGATGCTTCCTGTCATGCTTGTCTGAAATTTTAGAACATGTGTTTGCCTTGCAGATCTTGATGTCCTTTAAAGTGACAAAATTTTTTAGAAAACTTCTTTTAAACTATTGCCAGTTAAAAAAGAAAGTATTGCTTCTGAGGAAATCAGTTGGTAGGCTGACTTTTTATATGTTGGGTCAATAGATTAGTCTTTCTGTTGGGTGGACTTCTACTTTGTTTCACTTGTTCTTGGGCTCTTTTCTATAGAATTTAGGTATCCTTGCACTTTCTGAAGAGCTTAATTATTTTATATCAGTTCTTGATGCGATGATTTACACTGCAAGCATCATTCTTCGCCCAAGGTAGTACTTACATATCAAATCCGTTATGATCTGTGCGGATATGCTTTTAAGGAAGAAATGCTTAGGTGTAGGTGTAATTGATCTGCACTTGAAATATCTTCTAAGGTGAGCACCCTGTTCCCTTCCCTGTTAAGTTTCCAGATAAAGGGGGAAACTTGTAAGACTTGACACCCGGTACACTTAAAACTGAAATAAAGTCATATTTTTCTGATCAGACCATATAAAAAACCACTTTAAAATAAAACTTTTTAAATCTAAATTTTTTTTTTTACCTTTGATTAATGTTGTGAGCTGATGCTACTTATAATTGCTTTCACTTTTCCTGACCAAACGTGTTAGTTGTGTGTGTCTGAGTGGACATATATGAATAACTGGTAGATAGACATTTCAAATTCAGCATCTGGTAATCTGTACATGTAGGTTTAAAATGTTTGGGTTCATTTAGGTTCAGGAAACATAGGTGGGGTTTTTTTGGCTATAAGAAAAAAAGTCTCCGCAACGCCTTTTGCTTCTCCTAGGATTGTTTTATCCTCTTTAACTTTACTTTGTTTTAATCCTATTCTTACTCTTCTTCCTCATCAGTTTGTGCCCCTTGTAGGCCAACAGGCAGACATGGAATAACCTTTAAATCAGTTTCATAACCATTTTGGGTTTTGGCTGTGTTCTGTATGCTAGAAAGATTCTAAATTTATATGTGAAGTAGCATGAGAACACTAAGAAAAGAGGGTGAGGGGCGGGGGCTGATACAAAGGAGGATGTGTTACCGTTTCAGGAAGGTGTGGGAGAAGAGTGCTGACAACAGAGCAGAGCAGGCGGAAAAGGCACACCAAGGACTTCATAACTTCAATTTACTATAACTTATAGTTACTTCCTAACTTCAGTGCTGCAGGAAGGAAATTCATAAAGCTGAGGTACAGGAGAGAGATGCCTTTATTTTTCCTGTTTTCTGTTATGCAGCTGTAATAAAACTGTAAAAAATCAGTTGCAACTGTCAGTAACTAGATCTGCTTGTTTCTTTGGGACTTGCAGGCAGTTGGTTTAATACTAGGCCAGGAGGTTTGTAGATAGGCTGTCATTTTTTAGAGGAGGCTGAAGCCCGAGTTATGTGTCAGCAATGTGTCACAGCATCATGCAGTGCTTATTCTCAAACTATTTGGTACTAGGAGTGCTACAATCCAAAAAGATCTGTGAAGGCCATGTTAGAGGCAGTCACACCGCAGGATGTGCAGTGGTCAGATCCTGGTGAATGCCAGAGGGGGGCTGAGTAGGCCCAAGGGCAGTGTGAGTAACCAGCTGTTAACTTGAGCCAAGTGTCCTGCGTAATGGTCTTAAAGCAGTGGAGTATAGTGCTCATTGAGCAGACTTCTGTGACAGTTTTTGAATAAACCAAGTGGAGTTCATGGACTTTTGGAGAGCGAGGCTTTAAGTGATGTAATAACCGAATGGATATGGGACATCTTAACCTGAAGTTGCCTGTGCTTTTGATTGTAAAATAACCAGTAAATTTTCATGAAAATGTATTTTGGTGCTGTCTCTGTTCTGATAATAACTTGGAGTGTTTTCATGATTTATGTAGACACTTGGGTAACTTGATTATTCAGGTACTTAGTCAATTACTTCAGTAGTTGATTTTTAAAACCTCAGACTCTTGATGGTCTTAATCTTCAAAGATGTCAAATGTTTCACTTGTTGAGCAGTGTGTCTTCAAATTAAGCGATAACAGTAAACTCTTCATATGACCAACTTGTTTTACCTACTTTCAGGAGGTTTTAATTTTTGTTGCACCGAAAATACATAGCTACAGATTGTGATTCATTTGTTTTTCCTAGATCTGTTTCATCAGCTGGGTTAGTTCATGTTCATCTATCGTGCTAGGAAAAGGCGAGATGATCTCCTCATGTTTGAGATTTGGACTTCTATATCTCTACCATTAGGCATTTTTTCCATCCTGTTAAACTTGTTAAAAAGTGTTTCTGAAGACTTTGTGGTTAGAGATTTGGTTAATAAATTTTAAAAATGCAATAAGAAAAGAAAATAACTGAATGTACCTTTACTTCAGAAGTTCTTATCTATCCAAATAACTGTCAAAAATCACCTTCACTGAAACCACATTAACTCTGCCCTCAGAATCTGAGCAATAAAGTGCTAGAGAAATTTGCTATTTGAGAAGCTTCTTGTAAACAGAAGAAGCAGAACTTCATGAACGTTTTCAGGCTGTCAGCTTCGGAATGCTGCAAGTTGTCTGAAGGTAGTTTAAAGTAAGAGAAAGTCATGATGAAATCTTAAACATGTTACTGCCATTCTTCCAGTTGGAAGGTCCTGCACTTTGTTTGGGGCAGTCACCCATATCAGTACAGGCTGGGTGCTGAATGGTTTGAGAGCAGCCCTGTGGAGAAGGATTTGGGCATTTTATCTGAATGTCTCTTCTGACAGAGAGTGACTTTTTTGCAGGGTCATTTGGTCAGTTTTTTACTGTGAGGGAGGTGAGGCACTGGAACAGGTTGCCCAGAGAAGCTGTGGATGCCCCATCCCTGGAAGAGTTTGAAGCCAGGGTGGAGAGGGCTTTGAGCATCCTCATCTAGTGGAAGGTATCCCTGTCCATGGTAGGTGGGTTGGAACTGGATGATCTTCAAAGGTCCCTTCCAGCTATTCTGTGATGCACTACTTAGATCTAAAATAAGACTTCTGGCTGACTCGGAAATATAATTCCACGTCTTCAAGTTACCGTATCCAAGCTTTATATGCAAAAATAGAATTGCCAGATAATGTTATCTGCTCATCACAAAGGATTATGGAGTATAAAGGTTGATGTTAAATTAATGATTGAGTATATAAGTATATAACTTGATATGTTAATCAAAGGGAAAATGTAACTATGAGTTGGCTTTTGAAATACAGTAACTCAGGGGGTTCTTATTTCAGGTTTCATGTGTTCAATATTATGTGATCTCTTAGAAAGTTAACAGTAAAGACGGTGGAACTATCAAAATATTAGCATTTGTTTGATGGTGTATGGTAGGTTTTACAGAGAAATAACAGTTAACTTAGTTCTGCTCATAAAAAAACTAAGAGGCTGTGAAAGAATGTAATTATTTATTTTTCCTATAAAAAGTTTTAATGAGGAATGATAATAGAAAGTTGATGTTAAGACATGTTTCAACAAGAGGAATAAAACACTCAACCAAACTATAAATGGTCTTACAAAGTAAAAATACTTGTAAACAATGTCCTTTTCCCTGGCAACTGCAGAGTGGTTTTTTTGTTGCTTGAGGGGAGGAAGAGGGAAACACCTGGAATTTGTTTGTTGGACAAATTGAAAATCAACCTGTTGGTCTGTAAATCTTTGAGGGCAATGGTAGCTTCAGGAGCCACTCATTAAGAACTTAATGAATACTTAAAAGCCCTGAGAGCAGATGATGTTGGTAGCCTCACGGTTGCTATTAGCAGAATAGGATATACTTTAGTACTACATAAAAATAAAAAGCTTTTGTAGGTCTCTTACCAAAGAATACTGAGATGTTTTTCTTGATACAGGATGTTTATCTAGAATTTAAGAGGTCCCAAATCATGTAATTAAACCTTTTTTTTTGATGGATGCTGCTTGATGTTATTTATCAAAACTCTGTTGTCATCAAGAAATTGCAGTTCTAAATGGAGATACTGAAAAACTGAACTTCCTTCTTTGAGAACAAAATTGAAGAATGGTTGAAAACTTATCTGTCTGTGCCTTAATTTGTCCAGTCATCTGAGCAGCAATAAAACCAGAAGGATGGTGAGACAATATTGGTAAAACTTCAGGCACCATGCAGACAGCACCCAGTTACAGCTTGGTGAAGGCAAATGCAGATAATACCTACCATCTTTTAGCTTTCTCAGTAGTCCACTGAAATAAATACCTGAATTAACAGCAGTTGAGCAAGAGCTGGAACTTGGTCTTTGTGAAGAAGAAAAGTGGTTTGGAGCTGCTCTTGTCCCAGGTGTTTTGCTCTGCTGAGGGTGGTGGGATCTCCTGTAGCGAAATCTCTGCTCAGCAGAGCAGAGGTCTCTCTGTATAGTCTGCTCAGCATCTGCAGGGTCCAACATGCTGTGGTGCAGCTTGAGTTACAGCGGCCTAGAGACTGTTTGGACAAGCAGGAGTTGGTTGCCCTGGTTTGCTGCCCATGTTGCCTGGGGAGAACCAGCACAGGATCAGTACCAGCTTCTAAAGGGAGCACAGGGCAAAGTCTATTCTGATACTCAAAATCTTGTAAAGGATTGGCTTTAACTGACTGAGAGGTTGCCACTCCCTGTCAATATTTATACAATACAAACTGTCATGGGGACAGTATGCAAGTTCTTTTTAACAGGCCCTAATAGAAGTCTGTGGGTTTCTTTGCTTTAGCATCTTCTCTTAAATTTTTAGAAATGCATTAATTTTTTGGTTTCTTACATGGAGTTGCGAAATATGTGAAAGTTTTCTTGGTTTTTTTTAAGTGCATGGTCTGAGATGATGCGAAGACCTAACGCTTGGAAACCTCTGTAGAAAACACTGCATAAACTAAGGCTTTATTTTTGACTTTAGACTGGAACTACCTGAATGTGTTCCAGCTTGTGTGTGTCTGGGCTGCAGAGCTTAAGTACTGAACTGGAAACACAAGCAGAACACATACTTGTTTTTTCTTAGGGATCTTCATGAGTCATAATATTGACTTTAAAACAAATGATTGAATTTTAAGTTATGCAAATATTGAGCAATTAAGTCTTTATATTTTTTTCTCTTAAAAGCTGCGTAGTATTCAGATAGTGATGCATTGTATTCATATGTATTTAATTCTAAGGTGTGAATACATTCAAAGGACAACTTGATGTTGGATAGCTACATCTAGAATGCATTAATACAAGATGGCTTTTTTCTTGTGGAGTCACTGCTATGAAAATACTGTTTCTGTGGAGGCTGAGCTTCATTTTTGGCAAATAAATAACGGCAAGAAAAACCCCTGACTACACAAAACTTAGTGTGTCATCTGGAATGTGCTTTTTGAAAAAGAGGAAGCCAGAAGCTTCTCTTGACATCTGGAGATTTCAGCTGGGAAATTTTTCCCTGTTTTGTGGTTAGAGAAGTTATGTTTTTCAGCAGACAGTTAGTAGGACTTGCATTACAGCCATAATGGTTATTTCCAGTGGGAAAGTGTGAAGGAACAACGGTCAGGGAGTTCATCTCGTGCTATCTACTGTTTGGTGATCTGTTTCCTCGCTCTAAATCAGTTACTTTGGATGTTGATTTCAAAGTCTGCCTTTTTACTGTTTAATAAGATGTGCACAGTGAAGGTAGTGTTTTCTAGAGTACAAGAGGTGTTTATTTCACACATGGATGGAGTCTGGAAAGAACCTCTGGAGGTCCCTCATCCTCCTGCTCTGGTAGAGCAGATTGCCCAGGATGGCTTTTGAGTGTCTTCAAGGTGGTGAGCTCTGCAGCCTCTCTAAGCAACCTGTAATTTTCCACTTCTCAGTGGTACACTTGGTTGATGCTTCACATAGTGGAAAATAACAGTTACCAGAACTAAAGAGAAAAGTTATCAGTACTCATTTGGCATTTATTTGCAGAGTTCTCTGTGTTTTTCCCTTCTTGCGGAGGTAAAACTCTTTGTAGCCCAAATAATTTTCGAAAAAGGCATTTGCCACAAAAGACCAGAGGAACTTTCTGCATGGAGGCAATTAAGTAGGTTTGGAGATTTTAGGCATAAAGACTTTTATCTGAGGGGCCAGTTGCTGTGAATTGGTAAGCTCAGTGTTTAATTTGTGACTGCGATTGCAACAGAGTAGATGTAGAAATTTTCTGTTGGAGCTAAAAAGAGAGAGTGAATACCTTGCTGTGGTGTCCAGTTTGGACACCAGGAGTGCCACTTCAGTTTTCTGCGATTATGCAACTTGGTAGCATTGTGTTTTCTGTATCTGTGTACACACATGATTTTCTTTCTGATGGGCAGTGAGGGAGGCTGGGTAGGACTTCCTTATTGACATGGGAAGACTTTTTGATAATGATGGGACGGGAACGTGTCTTTGAGAGATAGGTGAAGAGGAGAGAGACTGCCTGTGGAGTTTTCAGGCAGGGTCTTCAGAGGAGAGACTTCAGCTTCATATTTTCACTTCAGGGAATCTGAAGTATAAGGTGTCTGTACAACAGGCACCATCTTCTCGGAGTGTGGATGACAGGGTCGAGCATGTTAATTCCACTGTTGATATCTGGGAGCTCGTTTGGTTACCAGTGTGAAATGACACTGTTAAGTACTTAGGAGGGGAGGAAACCTCTCCAGCCAGGAGATAATAAAGTAGCAGGGGATGGGGAAGATTCTTCCGGGGGAGTGAGGCTAAGGATAGGACAAGGAGTTAGTGCTGATTATACTTGTCTTGTGCTTTTTAGCAGGTGCCAAGTTGTGTGGAATAATACCAGGCAGGACATGAAGCTGCAGCTGAACATAGAGGTGATACTGATGCCTTACACGCTGCTGTCATTGTTAGAGGTGGAATCAGAATTTCCTCACGAGCCCTTTGTTATGAAATCTGATTATACCAATGTATTATTACACTAATCTCTTCTTAGAAAGTAGCTTTGATTGTAGGCATGCAAAGAATCCTGTCAGTGTTAAGCTGAGAGAATTTATTCTCCCCGTTCAAAGAGGAAAGGTGATTGTGCCACTTCAGTGACAGCTTGTTTATTTCTCTAATATGTGTTCTGTGGGTAGCTGTCCTCCTTCGACTTAAGTTACTATAAAGTTCACTGGCAATTGAACAAACAATTGCAAGCATATCATATTTTTTGGTGGTCTTGTGACCATTCACACCTATTCTTCCATGCTGTGTATCTTCTTTTTTAGGAGTACAAAGTGAAAATGGGGTCAGCTAAATTACTAGGAATTGAAGTTTTTGCATTGCTAGTATTGGCAACAACTGTCATGGCTGATGAAATGGGGGCTATTGTTGCCAACACTAGTGGAGCAAAGATGGTGACAGAAAGAAGAAAATGCTCATGAAGACCTGTGGAGTGAAAGCTGAACTACTGATGTGATTATATGTTTTATTGGGTTGCGTTTTGTTTGAGGGGTGAGTTGGTTGTGGTTTGGGTTTCTTTGGGTTTTTGTTTGTTTGTTTATTTCAATACATTGAATTTATAATTGGAGATGTTGTTAAAGGGCTAGGATTTCTCTGTAGAGAATAAATCAGTAAGCTTCCTGGAAGAGCTTTTGTCTTCTGAGTTTTACTGAAATGCCTGTGGCTATTTTTAGCCTTTCTCATACACTGAAAACTATTTTGTGCGTACGTTTTTTCAATGTAGCATGACCTTAAAATATTTGGAGATAGTTTTGCCTTGTGAAATCAGATGGTGGGAGGAATTGTCAGAACTAGTCACATTGTGGTTGTGAATCAAGCTATGAAGACTCTTGCTAGGAAGACCATATTCAGGAGATTTCTGGATTATTTGTCTAAAGAATAGAGTTGTGGCACAAAGGAGGTCTTGTAGTATCGAGTAACTTGCACACTTAGAGCTGTTCATTGGTTCTGCATGGCAGATTAGATTGGAGTAAGGAAAGGACTAAAAGTCTCTTCTGTTTTAATTCTTGATGAGTGTAAGTTCAGAGGAGTCTTCTCTCCTTTCTTTTCTGTCCTCAAATGCCTTCTGGCTTTCATAAGAAAACTTTTGTCCTTCTTAATGTGATGTATACCTAACACTATTTTCATCAGTACTTTGGACTTGAGATGTGAGCAAAGGTGCTGTTTAGAGGTAAAATTGGTGTGTTAGTGATGCTCCTGCTTCAGTTCAGGGACTGCAGTGGGTGTAAACAACTGCTGTGTGACTTCCTGCCTTCTGTACAATTGGTTTTGGCTGCTGTCAGGGAAGAGGTCAGGACGACTGCGTTGTTCGTGACCTTTTCTTTCGGACCATCTCCTCTTTCAGCTCCTGGCAAAGAAAGGAGTCAGATTAACTTCAGCATCATATAAAGAGTAGTTTCTATCATATAAGTAATAGTTTCTGTCATAGTTCTTGGTAAGTTCACAGGAAAGAATGGTCTGAGAAACATGAATTCTGTGAGAAAGGAAAAAAGAATATTTAAAAAAAAATCGCATTTTCATTGCAGTTTTGACAAACTTCATGGATGTGGTCAGGAATAAAAGAAAAGGTTGATTAAAACTGTTTATTTGTGGGTTGAGAAGTTTCTTTCAAAATTTCTGATGCCCTTGGAATATAAGCTTAATTTTTCAGTTTAAGATTCAACCAGAAAAGGCAGCTGAAGATTTTCCTTCAAATCAGGCTGTCTTGTGAGAAGCTGATTTTGTACCAAAGCAGGACACCTTTCACTTTCTTTCTTGCATGTTTCGACATCAGCAAACTTACCTTCCAGTGGTGTTGCATTACTCTTATTTTGTGGGAGGAAATAACAGTATTCGACAAAAGCATCTTGTAGGAACAAGATGATGAAACTATAAGATTTCTTCTGATTGATAATTCCCTTTACAGATCTTCACATTTAATTTAAAAATAAGTCTTAATAAGTCATGGTTAGAAAACGTGGAAAAAAAAAGAGATGAGGTGATGAGTTTTTCAAGAATTAATTTCAAAAGCAGTCCGATGTTTTTACAAAATATATTTATTTTCTTGGAGGAATTAGAATCAACATAACCTTTCGTAACAGTGGAAAAAGACAACCTGTTTTAACAAGTAACTTGCAACTTCGAGCTAAAGCTTATGCTTGCGATTAGACAATTCCCTGTAGTCTTGCTTGCCTTGATGATAAGCAAATGTTTGTAGGTATAGAGAAATGCAGCTTTTAGAAATAAGCTGGTTCATTTTTATGCTTCCTTTCTTGATCTAAAGAAAGTGGAAGCAATGATAACCATACAAGTGCATGGTTAAGTTGAGCAAGATGCCTGTGTCCTCATCTCTGCAAAACACAAGAATCACTTAAATTTTTGGTACAGAAGGGCATTGTCTGTTGTCAATATCTTTGCTGTTTGGATACTTTCCATTTCACGTCTGCAGTAGAAGTCAAACAAGTAATCAAGTTCTGATATGAAGAAGAGGAGCAACTACTTAGGCAGTCAACAAAAAAAATTATTTGGTCAGCAATGGTAATCCTCTCTTGAGTTAATTCTTAAAGTCATGCAGAGGATATTTGCCTGCCATAAATTACTTTTTGTCTGTGTGGCTTATGGTGTCTTATGTCAGGGCTTCCTGATTTCTTTAGGCTTTTTGTGAGACTATTTTGAATTTCTGTTTCTTGCATCTAAAATGAGGAAGTACTTTCCCCCACCCCCTACAATATGTGAGTTTGATAGTGTAGAGTTAAGCTGCTTTTTGTACCCTTTTTAAGGGGAATGGAAATTTCAGTGATAGTACCATGAAGTATTTGAAAGGCAGACATCAAGCTACAAGGATATATGTGTCAAATATCAATGGCCAAAAAAAACTCCACAGGAAGACTTAGTTAAAAGGAAGGTGTGAGTCTGTTTAATGTTACATCTTCAGTGATACGTTACAAAATATTATTTTAATGTAAGCCATTGCTTTTATGTTCTTAAGTTTTTCGTAGACTCATAGAATATCCTGAGTGGGAAGGGGCCCACGTGGATCATCGACTTCCAGCTCCCAGCCTTACATATGAAGAACCCCACAGATCATACCATGTTCCTGAGAACATCGTGCAAATTCTGCTTAAACTGTCAGGCTTGTGAAGCCTGTTAAAGTGCCCAGCCACTCTCACCTTTTCCTAATATTCAGCTAAATCTCCCCTTACACAGCTTCATGCTGTTCCCATAAATCCTGCCACTGTTCACCAGAAAGAAGAGATCAGCACTTGCTCCTCCACTTCCCTCATGAGGATGTTGTAGACTGCAGTGAGGTCTCCCCTCAGTCTCCTCCAGGCTGAGCAAGCCCAGTGACCTCACCTGCTCCTCGTATGGCTTCTCTGCACCCTATGGTTCTCCCCTGGATGCTCTCTAATATCTTTGTATCGTTCTTATGTTATGGCTCTCAAAACTGCACGCAGGACTCAAGGTGAGGCCGCCCCAATGCAGAGCAGAGCGGGACAATCACCTCCCTTTACCAGCTGTTGATGCTGTGCCTGATGCCCCCCTGGACACGGTTGGCCCTCCTGGCTGCCAGAGCTGACTCATATTCAACTTGCCTTTGGCCAGGACCTCGAGGTCCCTTTCTGCTGCTCTCTGCCCTCTTGTTCCCCTGTGTGCACATCCAGGGTTGCCCTGTCTCAAGTGCAGAATCTGGTACTTGTCTTTGTTGAACTTCATATGGTTGGTGATTGCCCAGCCCCCTCATTTGTCAAGATACCTGTGCAGGGCCCCTCTGCCTTTGAGGGAGTCAACAGCTCCTCCAATTTGGTATCATCTGCAAACTTACTTAGTATTTCTCTGAGTCCTAATGAGGATGTTGAAGAGCTCAAGGCTTAAGATGGAGCCCTAGGGAACCCCAGTAGTGACCAGATGCCAGTCTGATGTTATCCCATTTGTTATAACCCTTTGTGCCCAACCTGTGAGCCAGTGGTTCACCTATCACATGATATGTTTACCCAGTTGTTTGCTGGACATTTTCTCCAGAAGGATATTGTGTGAGACAGTATCAAAAGCTTTGCAGAAATCCAAAAAGATTACATCAGCTGGCTTCCCTTGACAAGGTTACCTGGTCGTAAAAGGGGATTTAAGGTTGTAAAGCAGAACTGTCTCCTCATGAAACCANATAGAATATCCTGAGTGGGAAGGGGCCCACGTGGATCATCGACTTCCAGCTCCCAGCCTTACATATGAAGAACCCCACAGATCATACCATGTTCCTGAGAACATCGTGCAAATTCTGCTTAAACTGTCAGGCTTGTGAAGCCTGTTAAAGTGCCCAGCCACTCTCACCTTTTCCTAATATTCAGCTAAATCTCCCCTTACACAGCTTCATGCTGTTCCCATAAATCCTGCNTTGTCTTTCAGGTGTTTTTCTATAACTCCCAGAATACTCTTTCCAATAAAAGTGACTGAAGTGAGACTAACAGGGCTGTGGTTTCCAGGGTCACCCTGCCGGCAACCCTTCTTGCCCTTCTTGAAAACTGGAACAATGTTTGCCAGCTTCCAATCGACTGGAAACTCTCCAGATGCCACAAACCATTCAAAAATCATTGAGAGGGTTATCATTTTGAGTTAGAGTTGTATTTTTCTTTAGTTACAGATGTTCCCACAGATACATAGGGGATGTAGACTTATAACTGCAAAATACTATTTTTAAGTAAAGAAAATTTGTTTCTCTGCATGTTAATATACTAGTACATGAACCTAAAAATTTCTTTGCTTCAATATAATAAGTACATTTTTACAATACATTAGTTTTTTTAGTAATGTGACATTAATGTTCAGTCCCTAACTTTGCATCAAATGAGTGGTAGAGATTTATTGTTTTTTTTTTTTGGGGGGAAGATTGTAGACATATTAAAGAGGAGCTTCATGAAATTTATGTTTTTAATGGAAAAATGTCAGTGCTGCCTGGCTGTTGGAACTCTGTTGTGCATATATCTATGAAGCTGTTAAAATGAAGATGCATGCATTTTAAATTGCGGTTAAACTGCTTTGTCCAGTGCTCAGCTGGTAATGCTCAGGAGTATGACAGGAGACTGTTCCCATTTACCGTAGTTTCCAGTAGTGTAGTCACTGGAGAAAAGGGGAAAAGATCACTAAAAATTCCATTGTCCTAAACAGTTTGAGGGTTGCAATAAATAAAGTTCATTAGTTCTCTGAAGTAATTCTCCTTCTTGTTAGCCTTATGTATCAAGTAGGTATGGCCTTCTACCTTGATGAATTCATATGCAAGTACTGCTTGCCTTTTACTTTAAATCTTAATGTGTGCTTAATAGATTTCCAAGAAAGCCTTTTTCTCAAAAGCTTCATTAATCACTTGAGAACATCATTAAATAAATTAATTGGCTAAAAAGATTTATGTTCAGTACATTCAGAGACTTTTATATACATCTGTGCACACACAGTATGTGACAAAAATATGAAATCATGCCACATGTTTTCCTTTACAATAAAAAACTCTGCAAATTCATTTGAAGTACTCTAAGCATCAGAAAAATTGATAGGATTTTTTTTTTCAGTATTGTGCTATTATAATTTCTTATTCTGGATTTTGTTAGAAGGAGCTGTGATGAGAATATTTCTGTATACTGAGTGATTACACCAAAATGGCATGAAGAATAATCTACAGGAAGTTTTGCTAATACAGGATCGAATTAGAGTTAATTTTGGTTAGACATTGAATATATACTATTTTAAACATACATCAGAAGACCTCTTGATGGTCAGTGGTTTTTACTCAGAGTGGCAGCCTGTCACAAGTAGGGGGTCTTCCAGGGATGGATGCTGTTCTGTGTCCTCCTAAATGACCTGGATGATGGGATTGAAAGCACCCTCACCAAGTTTGCTGTTGGCACTAAACTGGGTAGTGAGGTGCGCCCTTCAGAGGGGAGAGACATCTTCCAGAGACCTGGACAGGCTGGAACAGGGGGCAAGCATGAACAATATGAAGTTTAACAGAGAAAAATGCGAAGTCTTACACCTGGGTTGATGTAACCAAGGAGCCCAGTACAGTCTGGGGTCTGTGTGGCTTTGCAGCCTTCCTGAGCTGGGGGTCCTGGTGGGCAACAAGCTGAATGTGAGTCAGCAGAGTACAGCTGCAGCAGTGGAGACAAACTGGATCCTGGGCTGCATCTACAGAGGGGTTATCAGTGGAGTTGGAGGTGTGATCATTCCACTCAGAGCTGGTAAGGCTACATCTGGAGGGATGTGTCCAGCTGTGGTTCCCACACTTCCAAGCAGATACTGACAGACTGGAGATGTTCTAAAGGATGTTCAGAAAGATCATCCAAGGGCTGGAGATCCTGCCTTGTGAGGATAAACTGAAGGAGTTGGCCTGGAGAAGGCTTGGGAGTCCTTATCACAGTGTTCCAGTACTTAAAGGAGAGCTATAGAGAAGATGGAAGCTATCTTTTCTCTAGGAGCCACATGAAAAAAAGGAGGGCCAACAAGTACAAGTTGCACAGGGAGAGATTTTGTATCTATGTAAGAGATTTTTTACTTGAGAACAGTCAGTCGTTGGAACAATCTCCCTGGGGATGTGGCAGAATCCCTGTCAGTGGAGGTTTTCAAGACTCAGCAGTACTAGGCAATCTCATTGAGGCTCCCTTTCACATGAAAGGTTGGAACAGATAAACTTCTGAGGTACCACCAAATCTGGGCTATTCTGTGGTTCTGTGATGCTCAGTCTTTTGAGAAAATGCCTCTCAGTACCACTGTTTCACTGGTTAGTTTTCTCTTTGTCTTTTTCTAGTTTTGGTTTCAGAGCATTAGTGAAGTTCTTAAATTGGCATGACAGTGTGTTAGCAGGAGTGCTAGTTAAACACAAAGTGATTATATATGCTGTATGTACAAATTGCTTTCTCAGCTGCAGCTATCAAGGTCCTGTTTTCTGAGGCAACACTATACAGGATATGATGTCTGTTTGCTGAACAACACAAGTGTTCCTGTCATTTCTCTGTAACAGCAGATCAGGTCTGGTGAAAGTGAGACTTACAGAGAAAAACTTTTAAAACTAGTGGCCTGAAGAGATGGAGAAAACTCATGCATGCACAACGAATCTAATTTCTAGATGGACAAAAAGATAAACTGCTGTAATTTTCTTAAATATTTTTCACCCTAAATATTAAGTATAAATTTCAATAGTATCTGAATTTAAAATAGAAGTAGGAAAAGCAGTTTCCATAGAGTTAATTCTTTTCTCTTTGTGACATTTAATACTTTAGAAGTGGAGATAAACTCTATCTGGAAGGAGGAAAAAAATATTTCAAAGATTTAAATCAGCAAGTCCCAAT
>VYZS01077617.1:13109-30189 GCA_013400695.1 Neodrepanis coruscans | reverse complement strand
AAAGCTGTGCCAAGCCTGAAGAAAATGAGAGTGCTTAAAATGTTTTTGAATTGTAATACTGCACATGCAATGTGATGTTGCACTGTGCAGTCATTAGGAAACATACTGTGTGTGTATGCTGTGCCATTCTACATACAGTAATGTGTCAGCTATTAACTGAATATTGTTTTCATTTATAAAAATCACCTTCTGTGAGCTAAAATAATCTCCAAATACACTGAAAGAAAACAACTGTATTTGTAACTACTCTTATTAAGCCCTCCAAAGGAGCCCTTCTGATAGAGACAGTGCTGGCACCAGAACTGCTTCAGGTGGAAGTAGGTCAGTAAGAAATGGTAAGTCAATGGTTGAAATAACTGAATAGTTTAAATCAGAAGACAATAATTGAAAGATTCAGTCTTCTGTGCACTCTAAGAGTGTCTACGTGACTATGAAACAACAAAGGCTATTACAGGGGAGATCCTCCCTTGTGAAAGACATGACAACAGAAATTATACCTTTTGAAAGAGGACAGATTTGGAAGGTATTTTCTTGATGAGTGTCAGCATAAACAGATGACTAAGCTTCCTGTCCTTAAGCAACCTCACACACCATGGGATTTATACTGGTATTTACTGGAGAAGTAGTGCATGTTAATTCTGGTTGGACAAGCCTGTTTTCCACCCATTTCAGTGAGGTTTGTATATCCTTCATGTTCCTAGGTAAATTGTTAAGTCCTGTATTAGGAAGGAAGTTAAAAAGAATGCTAATGGAATTTTGTTTTTCTTGGTTTGATCCTTGCATTTTATGGTTGTTCACATAGTCAAACTCTTTTTTTTTTTTTAATTTTCTCTGTCCTATGTCATGTACAGCATGTTTCAGCTCAACTGAACTCCAGAAGGAAAATCAGTAATGAACCAAACTGGAAAATAGTCCTTGTAATCAACATTTAACTTGGTGCTTTATTCCCTAAGGATTACAGGGTTGTAATTGTTCCAGCTGTGCCAGTGAGAATCCATCTATAGAATGTAGTGAGCTCTAGATGAGACCCTAACAGGGAAGAAAATCTCAGAAGTTCAGAATCAGTAGCATCACCATGAAGAAACAGCCTCCTATCCTGCATGCTTGTTTACTACAAGTGTAGAAACTAATCACACTCTCAGAAGCCTGCTGACAATTAAGAATATGGACAAGACACAAATGGTAAATTAGGAAACTTGTTGATTTCCAAATGTCATTAGTAACTCACAATCATGTTCTGTGTTTCTTCTACACTTCAGTGGCATCCTTGCCTTTCTGCTAGATTGGTTCTGGATACCAAGATCAAAATGTTTAACTGGTTTCTATGGCCCAGGGCGCTGGCAGTGTTTCGTAAACATTCTGGGCCAAATCCTTCTGTATTTTGATCACTAACCAGCAACAAATGACTACAACAGATGAACTCATGCAGTAAATGCCTTGGACATTGATACTGTAAGACAGATAACAGTGTTTAAAAGACAAATCTTTTAGGCTAAAATATGTTACTAGGTTTATATTCCACATTTGTTTTCCATAATAAACAGAACTAAAATCCTTTGCCATAATAGGCATTCCTTCCTCAAACTTAAAAATACCAAGTTATAATAGCGGGAAAATAACATGTGCTGTTAGCATATTGCGATTATATTCAATTAAAGCTTTTTTCTCCACTTTCCAGACCATAGTAAAAGGAAATTTGTTCTATTTTTATCAGCACTGCACACAGAACAGTCAAAGTGAATTAGTTTTCACTGATTTTCACAGTAATCTGTAAACAAGATTTATTAAAGTAATTAAATGAGGATTTCATAATTTGCAAAGCATTTAACTCACAATTTGGAAGTGTAAAAAGTATTAATATACTTAGAATTGATTTGTCTTTAGATTATGTAAGACTTGCAGATATTGCTGCTTCCTAATGGAATTGCAATCAATTATGAACTATTGGGTTCGTGCTCATTTTTGTAAAGCATACATTTGAGAGAAGACCTGTGACATTGCCAGTGGGAGAAAAGCAATCCTATAAAGTCAGGATCTGTGGGAATGCCACACACAGAGCTTGTTGAAGACCTGTGAAGACCTACCTCGTACCACAGACAAATCCCCCAGTGCTGCTTCCACCAACACTGCATCGGAGGAATCTGACCACTGATATCTTTCACTTTGCCTTCTTTTTCCTTCCATTCCACCACACAAATTTTCCATTCCCAATAACCAGCCTGTAGCACACTAATTGCCCTGAAGATTTAGCTCCCACTCTTCTCAACTTCCCATTCCCGCCTTCTCTTGGTGTTCCCCATGTTGCTCCCTGCAGAGCAGTGACCCCAAAGCCAGGGGTTGCTGCTCCTCCAAACCCCTTCCAGCTGCTGCTCTCCCGTCCCTCCCGAGGCTGCCAGGGCTGGAATGACTCGTCCAGCTGCTCTGGCTGCTGCTCAGGCTCTTACCCCGTTACAGCCACTGCTGCTGTGGTGGCATCTCAGGAGATGCAGCTCAGGAAGTCACCTTCTGTCTTTTTGTCAACCCCTTATCTGGTTATTGTTCACTGGAACTCCAGCCAGCTCCTTTTAGCAGTCTCCTCTAACCTGGTGTGTCAGCAGCAGATGGGTGTCTAATTCTAAGAGATTTTTGATGCTTTCAGGGGAAAAAACAAGTCTTTCTCTGGTAAAAACTTGCATTTTTCCTCCCTTCCCATGCCTAAGTGGTTTTTATTGTTTGTAAAATACATGTAATTCTTTACAAGGGAGGTAAGATTTTGCAGATTTTAGTTACTCATCTGCTTATTCTTCTGTGTGGAATGAGATAGAATGGTTATGGAATCCACATGCAGTGGTTGTCAATACATGAAAAACAAATAACTGCTTTCATTTTTGTGTCCTAACTGATGATTTCAGTTTTCAAATGCAAAAGTTACATTAGATGCTGCTCAGGAATACTGGGCTGCCACATCTGACCTATGGTATTGGGAAGTTTGGGAAACTGCTCTGTTAAATATCTGGTAACATCACAACCTCAAATACTCTCTGCTAATGAACCCATCATTTTTATGTTTCTTATTATTTTTTCAAAACTTTCTGTATGAACTTGAAAATGGATCATTATTTCACCAGAAGAACAGTGTTCACTTTATATCCTCATTGTTAGTAATTTTGTTTGATCTTCTTTTTCCCCCTTCAGTAATATTTGCATACATTTATCTTTTTTCCTACCTTTCTCTGACCATCTCACCCTTCTATATATTTCATTGACTCCCCATTTCATGCTGTTTCAATTTCAAGAATGTCAGTAATTACAATAGCTGCCAGATTTATACTGAATTTAGGCAAATTAAAAATGAAACTTGAGAAAGTTGGAAGACTTTCTTCTTCACATTCATGTAATGGACATGCAAGTAGAGAATAATATTAGCAAATTTCTATTAATGAAGTAATATCTGAGACTTCCATCAGCAATGATTTTAATCATCATGAAGTCTCCACTGCTGAAGAACAGGGGAAGCTGCACAGTTTTTAAAAAAATAAATGTTAAATATATGGAGTAGAAATGCTGAAAAAGCCACATGGAGCAATTGCCTCCCTGCTGAAAAAAATATTGGCTACTTCACTACTCGTTATTTCACAGATTGTCCTTATAACCGTGGTTAAGAGAATGGGATCTGTGAATAATTTATATTTTTTAATGCTGTAATTGTTTCATGTTGATTTTCATTTTCCAGTCTAAGCAGCCTCTTTAGAAATGGAACACTTGCATGAGCTATTGCATCTGCTCAGGAGCTTTGCCTAAAGACCTGCAGGATAGTCCTGACTAACAAAGCTTAGCTGCTCTTCCTGGAGCATCCAGACTTCCAGGCTATGGCGTATGCATGTATCAGAATTGCTAAATAAATTTTATTTCTATATATTTTCCATTACTGATCACAACAATGCAAAATTTAGCATAGTATTTTACACAATTGTATAAACACAGGGGATTTTAGTTCCATTCTTGTGGCCAGTGGGTTCTACATATTATCTGCTATAATGGTGACATTTATTTTATTTCCACGGTAAGAAGGTATTAGATATTCAGGTATTTATACAAATAAGTATGTTTGATGTATTTGAATGGCAGTATGAGTGACATTTACATTTAGTGCCATGAGTATTTTGTTATCCCTTTCAGTTTCCTTTGATCTGCCAGCTGGTAACATTCCCTCCAGGGTGGGTCCTGATACCAAACCTGGCCCCAGGGCTTCAGAGTCCTTCCTGACGACTTGCTTCATTCACTGTTGACTGGCAATGGCTTTTTTATTTTGGTTATTCTTACTCATTTAAATTGGAAAATATTTTTGTTGACTTCTAGGAGGTTTTCTGTATATGACTGAAGAACTGAAGAAGGTAACTGGTGAAGGTAAAAAAATTAGGAAGGTGAAAGAAGGATGTAAATTATGTCTGTTGTCTCTTCCTCCTCCTGGGATCTACAGCAAAGCCCATTGTACCAGCAAAAGTATCCTATCTGCTTCCCTGGGATTTGGTCTTGTGCCAAATTTAGAAAAGAGCAACCAGTAAACTAGTGAACTTATGGATAGAAAAGCTTTTCCTGGAGGTATATAAAGAAGGCAGAACTTATTTCAGGCTGTATAAAGCAGTTTATAGGTTCTTTATCAGTGCAGTACCAACACAATACTGTGTGGATTTCACACACATGTTGAATTCCTCATTACCCAGCAAGGCAATTTCTCTCCAAATTCAGACCATTTTCAGAAAATACATTGTGATGTCTATAAAAAAGCTCCTTTTCCCCCATCTTATATTCCCATCTGCATGTTTATTAGCCCTGACCTCAAAATTTGAATTTTCTTTCCATAGGATATATTTTATCAACTAAAAATTTCCCTGCTCCTTCTCAAAAATGTTATCAGATAATAGTAACTATGGTTTCTTAAGTGATTTTGCTGCTGCCACTGTAACATACTGGCAGAACTTAATATGGAGGGTTACAAAATACCAACACATGAAACTCTGGTTAAAATTTGGGTTGATTTCAAAGCAATCACTTCAGACATGCAGCATGTATGTTCTAAAAAAGGCTCCAGTTCTCAGAGTTTTAAGGATTCCATCTCTCTCTGTTGTCTAGTGAAAGAGCCCATACCTTCAGCCAAGCTGAACAGTGCTGTTCAGTGGTTTTGAATTGTAAACACAATGACAAGCTTTCCTTCAAATGACTTAGAATGTCTGTTTTTCCAGAAATGGTATAACACATAAAATCTTTAATTTGTTAACCCTGCAACACAAGGTCTGTAAAGCCAAGTCATTCTGCTCTGTAATGACACACATATATTTGTTTTTAGAGCATACTAAAATTATAAGAGCAGAAGCCTTTGCCCACTTTCCATTCATGTTTCCATTATCATGAAAATATGGACATATCTGAACTTAAGGGAATATGCTATATAAAGTACCAATTATTTTTATTGCCAAGCATGTTATTTGCTTTATTTTTCTGTAGCTGCTGTTCTGTTAGGCTTCTGAATGTATTCCTAAGAAATACTAATATGAGGATCTAAAAAATGTCCAGAGAAGTATCCATTTTTCTGAAGTGTTATGTAAAATTTAGAGGATCTGGGTTGCAGCCCACTAATCCTCAGATTTCCCGTATTTCTTGGTTTCAGATCATTTTCAGAAACATGTATTTGATGGTATTTTAGGTCCTATCCCTGATCCTAAAATGGAAAAATAAGTTATGGGGGTGGGAGGTAAATTAACAAATTTGGATCAATTACCAGAATTTGAAGACTGCAACCAAGTTTTGGATTAGGGTTAGCCGACTTCAAGTGTGGGGCTACCACGCTGGTCAAATATTTTATCTGGAGAAATTCATTCTTCCATAATTAGAACTGGTGTTCTGGTGCCAGAAATTACACTGCTCCTTCAGAAACTGAGCATGTGTGGGTTCGGCTCCTGTCAAGGACAATTTTTAGCATTCAGATAGTGTGGTGCCCTAGAAATAACAACGATAGACAGCCAGAGAGAATGAGTGAGGTTAGCACACTAGTCACTCTTACAATCCTGAGTCACATGTATATTTATTTCCCTGTTGATTGCCAAAGGCAACGCAAGAGCTTGAGGCTGGTCATGTTGCACAAAGGACACCTGCAACATTGCTCTAAGAACTATCTGGGTTGTCAAAGGCAAAATATGAGCTATAAAAAGAACAAAGCTAAAAACTTCAGAAACGCAGAGACAATGGTAGTACTGGGCTTTCTATTGAGAAGGAATTAATTTGACTCTTATTTCATCCTGGATTACATTAAACCCAATTGTGCATAAATTTGCCAGAGTTGATTCCTCTAATATTGATTAAATGATCTGTCTTGCAAGTTGCACAAACAGGGACAGTCTTTTTGTGTGTTTTGGAAACCACCTAGTGAGCAGTTTGCATTCAAAGGGGAAATGATAAAATTAGCAAGAAAGTCCCAGAAATTTCACTGCAAGAAAGGTGCTTGCAAGAATTAAAAAAATAAGTAAGTATTCTAATGTTTCTCCATTGGCAGCTGTGCCAATGCTCAGGGTGGGTTTAGTGGAGGTGGTTGGAAAGCTGGCAAACTCCTGATTGAAAATGGCTTACAACGATTTCATGAAATTTCTTTGTAACTCTCAGTAAGTTAAATTAACTATCTAATTTTCTCTGGGGCAACTCTAAAGGAGGCTGGAGATAAATGCTGACTGTTGTCCACCAATGCAAATTCATATTTGAGTAAGAAGGAAAAATTGTATAATATTTTTTTCATAACAAAAGGCAGCTGAAATACCCTCTATTAGTGTAGCATTCATTATCCATTTCCTTTGCAGCAGTTATTTTACCTGGCTCTGCTCAAAAGCATTTGCAATCTGCTGTTATTGCTTATCCTGATACCAGAAGAAGTATTGTTAGAGCAATTAGGAGTCCCAAGCCAGTTTGAAGGCTCATTGCATTTGATTTTGTAATGTCTTCCCCAAGAGTTTGCCATCCAGGTACAGTTTACTATCCACTAAAACTCAGTGGAAGAAATAGAACTGCTCACAGAGAAACCTCGGGGAAAAGAATCATATGACTCTCCATGCAGCCGTTTGATAAGAGGAAATTTCTTGAAGATACCAAATATTTAGTGCATTGTACAAAATCCCACGGTAACGTGCCCGGTGTACTTCTCAGAGGTGATCTCAGAGAGAGCAGCGCTGCCTTGCAGATTATTTCCAATGAGTTCTGCAGAAGTGGCACAACAGCTTTTTGTCTCCCAGGGCTGCTGCAGTGCAACCCACGCTCCGGTATTAGTGCTTTTTTGATACCCTTTTCAACACACTTTTGCTCACTTGCCCGATTCTGATAGCAGCATCCCACTGTAACCCTCATTTCAAGCACTTCTACAGCAACGAGCAAGGCTTTCAACACAGAAACCTGCACGGAAATCGAACCGCCACAACACCCCTGTGCGATTCACCCCTCCCGCTCCCTGCAGTCGCAACTCTTTCGCTCTCTCAAAATTAAGCCACTAAGCACGTAAGTCACTTCAGAAGCCGCACCCACTTAATTCCCAATTCAAGATCTTGCCCATCACAAGCGCCAGACCGGAGGGGCCGCCCCCACCGCCCCCCGAGCGGGCCCGGAGCCCCCCCAGTGCCGCGTCCCCACGGCAACCGCACAGCCCGCAGCCATGGAAACCAGGGGAAACAGGGCCGTTCTGCCACTTGGAAAAATACTTTCAAATTGCTAAAACACGGGGGGAAAAAATGAAAGTGGAAAAAAAAATATGGCAATATTGAAAGCCGTTTGTGCCAAGTTGTGCTCGAGATGGATGGCCGTGGAGATAAGGGGCTTGTCTTCGCTGTTTTGTTTGTCAGGGAAATGGCTCCGTGTTTATCTTTTTCCTTTGCTTGTACGACAGGATAAAAATAGGGCACATAGCTAATGCATATGTGTAGAGATTACGAGCCCAGAAATGTGCATGCACGTCACAGTCAGAATAGATAGTGCACCCATAAATACTGGTGTATAATGTGCTGGGTCTCATGCCTTCAATTTAGTCTGAGCAATTGAAAGGAGTGAATGTATAAGATAGTTGTTTATTTCTTTCTATATATTGTGTTTGTCTTTCCTGGCTGTTCTGCATTTCTTTGAATGCATGTGTGTATGTGGATATTTCCCTAGTTTATTTGAAAGAGGTTATTGGTTTAAAACAGCAATATAGTAAACCTAAAATATAATTTGCATTTGCAATGGGAGACATATTTATATTTCAATTTGCTATTATCATTTTCACAAGGCTGTTTCTTGTCTTCATGACCTTGTATAGGTGCAGTTCTGCCACAGCAGGGGAAAAAGGGTCCTTAAAGAGTCAAATAGAGCAGAAGAGAAGCCTTTCACCAAGACCATATTAGGAAGGATCTTGGAAGGAAGAACTTCACATCAGGGGTGGCAGAGCACTGAAACAGGATGTCCAGGGAGGTTGTGGAGTCTCCCTCCCTGGAGACATTCAAAATCCACCTGGACATGTTCTGTGCCACCTGCTCCAGGTGACCCTGCCTTGGCAGGGAGTTGGACTGGATGATCTCCAGAGGTCCCTTCCAACACACACAGTTCTGTGATTCTGTGATCCTGAACAAACTAAGGAGTATCACATTCATCTCTCCTCCAGAAGGACTGAGGGCATGAGTGAGGGACAGGGTCTGTTGAGTACAACAGAGGGAGATGTCCTTTTGTCTTTGGCCAGTTGTGCCATGCTTTCCCTTCCCAAGGAGCTGGATGCACAGGCAGTTAGACAAAGATACATTGTCAAGGATTTGTTAGAGGGATTATGTAGGAAGTTGGAAATGTAAGACTAAAATTACAGACTATTTAAATCCTAACCTGTAATTGACTTTCACCGTACCTCAGAACATGAAGGGCATAATTTGAGGGTAGTTTGTAAATGAGAGAGAGAGGCTGTTTGACTCTATCACACCATGCAGATCTTAGCTGACTGTGAGACCCTGCAGTGGCATTGCTGTGATGGGCTGAGCACCTCACTGCAGCTTGGGCTGGAACAGCAGAGTCACTGCCCCTCTCTCAGCCTACCAGAATTTCTGACCTCTGTTGCTACATGGAAGGTTCCCTTTCAAAAGTGACTTCTTTTAAAAAATTGGGAAAATAAAAAAACCAGTGCAGCCATTTCTGAAACTCATGGCCATAAATAAAATTCACACTTTAGAAGGTCTGTTCAGTTTCTATTCCCTGATAACTCCAAAGTGTCCTTGGTTTAACACTTCAAATACAGCTACATGTAGCTAGGAAGGGGCTGTTACAGCTTATACATATTTTATAAAGAAAGACAAAGTTCTGAACTATTGAAAACTTCCTACTCTGCTGAGTGTAGTTTTCTTTGACATAACCACTGTTGTCTCTTTATCTTTCCTCTTTTTTTTTTAATGTATTCATCTGTGTTTTCTTTTTCTTGTTAGTTGGCATTCACATGTTCAGATAGAATTTTTAAAATATTTTCCTGCTGCTTTCAAATTACATGATCCAATTTTCTATCGCTTTTGCTGTAACATAGTATAAATTGACTTGTTCAGACCAAACACAGGTTGCAGAGAATCAGTAAGGACTGAAGATAATCAGGAAGGGTTAAAGAGTGTTTGGATCTGAGAATGTTACCCAATAATGTACAGATATAAGTCATGTTTTCTTTTTATTTTACAATTCAGAATTAGAGCGGATTTGGGTGAATTAGGACAATTAAGGGAAGTGCTATTGCTGTTCTTCCTGTTGTAATCTCTCTGCATGTTATCAGATATTACTCTTGATTTTGGTTTGATGTGAAGCTCCTTTACTTATCAATGTTTTTTGCTACATTGTAATAGTAAATGCTCAAAAGAATCTATTGGGATATGTGCAAGTTTTTTAAGAACTAATTGCTATACACATCTGCTATAGGTAATGTCTTTCATTCATGAAAATGTCTTTCACTATGAAAAATGGTTGCCCCTCCGTTGTCATCAGTAAACAGACAGAAGATAACATTGTGTCTCAAACTCAGGGTGTTCTGACAATACTTCCAAACATATTTGGGGTTTCTTAATGGCATATGCATACATTCTGAAAACTCAAAGGATTTGTAACTCTCATTTTTTCTAGGCACGTTTGGCTCTCTCATTTATGTCAGATGAAAACTGTTATTAAATGCAACATTTCATATTTGCCTGGTAGTAGAATCTGACCTCTTATGACTTCATCCTATGCCCTCACTTAGAACTGGCCCACACACAAGTTTTCTCACTGATTCCAGCAGAAGAAAAGTCAAAGGCCATAGTGCATGATTATAGAAATATTGTGTAATTACCCAGATTCCAAATGCTAAATACGAAGTAGAATCCAAAGTTTTACCAACACAAGGAAGCACTTCTCTTGTATGGGAGTACCAGGGAACTGTAGCAGCAAAGCCTCATTCCCTAAGGGTGTAGCTGTAGCAGTAGCTGTCTGTGTATGGATGGTTGCACTCATGATGATGACTTTACTGTATCTGTCAGCATATGTGAGTAAAACAATCCCTACCTCTAAAATTATAGTTTTGTTCTTTTTAGCTATTAACTTTTGAGCCCATTTTTGTCTCGTGTCACTGGGCTGCAGCAACAGCACAATCCCTGTCGCTTTCAGACTGAAACCAGATCTGATCACAGGCATCCACGAGTATTTACACCTGCTTGTAAGCCTTTGGTGGATATTTAACCTTACTATTCTACATCTCTTATTAGCAATAATTGGTGTTTAGGTTTTATCTTCACAGGAGGTATACCCCATACAGTCATTAACTGAGTACCTGCTTTTGAACTCAGTGATTCATAAGTATTGAAAGCAACTGTAACCAGTGATTTTTTTTTTAATTGAACTATTTCATAACTCTAAAATGCAACATACAGACCAGGCAACCTTAGAAATGTTATCAGCAAAGTGCTACATTTTTAGGTTGATACTGTGAGTCTGTTTGGCCCCTTCTGCGCTTTTCCAAAGCAGTAGTGCAGTGCTTATATTTGAAATGCTGATTTCTAAAATCGATGAAACCTTTTGAAATTTGAATAAATTCTGGAAATATATAGACAGTATGGTTTATCATTAAGTAGGTAACAGTGTGATATATAATTAAGCAGATAACAATTATTACATGTGTGAATATATATGATTTTAGTTTGATACAGGAGGCCACCATACATCATCCACAAATGCTGTATAAATCACCATAATTCTGCTGAAGATCTTGAAGCCCCAGTTCTGACAGTGAATGGTTGTGGGTTCCTTCAGTCCTTGGCCATTTTGATCTGGGGACAACGTGGAGCCAAGAGTTAGCACTGGTGAAAGGAAGGGAATCACTATGACTCCTTTCTCTCAAGTGCAAAATCCAAAGGGAAGGTACCCTGTGCAAGAACTGCTGCCCTCTGCTGTTGCCCCAGCTCACACACAACTGAGTCCTTAACCTTAGAAGAGGCACTTCTTTGGAAATTCACAGAGTTAATTCTTTCCAATAGCACTGCTTGGCACACACTAGAACTCATAACAAGAAATTGCACACCCTTCTTTAGACTTTAACTGTATCCAGCTCTGAAACAACTATTTTGAGCTTTGTTTTCCCTTTCCCAACTGGACTCAGAATGGTGTGACATTACTGTTTAGCTGGTGATAAGCTCAGGATGGGTTATATTTCTTTCTGGGGCTAGTGAGAAAGTCTTACTGTGTCTGCTTAAACCACTTGTTTAAAAAAGTTAATTAAAGTTTATCCTCTCTAGTGGGAGCTGTTCAGCTCTATCCCAGAAAAGCAGCAATATGGACATTCTACAGGTATGCCAGAGGTTTAAGTGCTCTAAAGTTCTTGGAGAAATTCCAGGCACAAGCCCGTGTTACCTGTTTGAGATGAGCCCCAGAATCTTCTCAGACATAAAAGCTACACAGACAGTGAACCTTCAAGTTCAGACTCGAGGGAAATGCTTAAGCCTGCCAAGAGAACAGGGAAGCCACCAGCAGTGCCTGGGCATGGTGCCCACAGGTTTGCTTCAGTAAGAAAGTCAAATGGACAGGAGGCAGAGCCTGGTGTGCTGTGTCTGCTCCAGAGCCTGCTATTTTCAGAGCAGCACAGACTTAGCTCAAGTGCAGCCCTGGCCCCCAGGCTATTGCTTTCCTGAGAGCAAGATCCATGATGCTGTACCTCAGTTATTCAACAGAGCTCTGCCTTTTGCTGAGGCAAAATAATGCTCAAAGCAAACCCATTGCATTTCACATGGGTCTGTGCAAAAATGTTCTCAAGCACATGGTGTAGGAATGGATAACTTGGATTGCAGGAGCTCTGTGTTAGTTTTCATTTGTAATCTATAATTCACTTTACTACAAAGCTGGACTTCAGAAAATGATGACACTTCAGGTGTAAGTGTATTGATTTGGTTCAACTCTTTTCCTCCTTTCTGGCTGTAAGTGCATAGGTCTCCAAATAATACAGTGGCTGCTAAAATATTTGTGACACTTTTGCTTTAAATAATTATTGTGAACATCTGAGACAGTAGTCTCTCTATTTCTTTGGATTGATTTTTCACGTGTCTTTACAATTCACACATAAGTGAAGGTGGCTCTGTGGTACATAATTGTAACAAGTGCTTTTAAGTATGTTATAAAATCTCACCATGGCAACATCTTTCTGCTCATCGTATTTATAGTGAGAAAAAGAAAACAGGCAAAAATAATATTAACCCTGAAACCTTTCTGATATTTAGAGGTTAAAAGAGGATTCTTTTTTTCTGTAGCTTTCTGTATAGATCCTTGAACAAGTTACCAGGGAAATAGTAATTGAAAGTAGTTTTTTAACTTCACTTTATATGAAACTACCAAATACCTAGGCTTTGTTTGGGTCACTGTGACCATATACAACTTGATACTAATGGAAGAAAACTAGAAAAGAGATGGATATTTGCTTACCTCTTCTGGGACCTAACCATAGTGGGCATGATGCCGAAGCAGTCAGAAAAAGAGATACCAGTTTGGAAATTACCTCTCAACCATTTTCCTGTCACGTTGGCCTCATGTAAACCTGGATTGGCAGTCTTCTTGAAGGGGCTTTACATGCCTTTAAGGAGTGGCAGTATTTTCTCTGTTCCCTTGCTGCTCATTTCTGCAGTGTTTTTGAAGGCTTGGAAACGTCTGGGTAAATTGGGAGGAATAATTGTAAGAATGTGTTAAGGTGCCTGCACTAGAGAATGGCACTTTAAGTGCTCCTCTTGGTATCATCTAGTGGGCTACAGCTGAAGAGATCTTCCAGACAATATGATTCAGAATAACATCAATTATCTCTGTTCTTGCATTTTCTCTGTCCCTTCTCCTATAGTCTCCACAGCCCTGTGTTACAGGAACACTTTATTCAAGCAGTGTGAAAGAGAAGGAGTGTAGGCTCAGTCAAAGGCTCAGATAAAGCTAAATGCAACTACAATGTCTCAGGCCATCATTCCTCAGGTAAAAAATGAAAATAGACAGATTGTCAGGGAGTTTGTCACCTACAAATTCCTTGTAACTGTGGATAAATCTGGGGATGGTGAACATCTGAACAAACCATATCACTTTGACACTTGGGTACAGGTACAAGGTCTAGAGTTTAACCACCTACTTCAGAAATTATTGGATTTATTTCTCATTTCACTCCAGTTCATTCCCATTCATCTAACTTTTTTAGAACAAGTTCTTTGTTTATATTCAATAAAAATAGGGAAGGAAACTAAGGGAAATATAAAGAGATTCTGAATTAAACCCAAAAAATCCAACTATTTTTAATCCTTCATGAATTTTTCATTACTACTTCCCACAAAACACCTCCTGCCTTCTCCAAATGTTCTAAAAAGTGCTGCCATTCTTGCTAGATAAAAGCAGTATAAAATTATTAAGCCAAATTCCTTCTTTGTTTCTTTTTCAAACAACTGCTATGTAGTGACTTTCCATCCAGTGTCTTCTGCAGTGGGAATAGATTCTTTAGCTGTCAGGAGAGTAAAAGCAGTTGGCTGTGCTTACAAATCTGAACAGGAACTTGAGCACAGACAAACTCAAAAGGCCCTTTTGCTCCTTCATACAGGGAATTACAGCATAGGAAGTTCATTCTCAATCCCTTCTTTCTGTTACTGTTTTTAGGGGGAAAGTGGCCCTACTATGCTCATTCTTTACACTGTACCCATTTTTTCTGGCCATGGCAACGTGAGTAAAGTGGAGCAGGGAAGAGTGTGGAGGAGAGGCTGTAAGACCAGGCTGAAGTGGTACTATTCTAAATGCCTCAGGCTGAAAGAAAAACACCATCTAAAATCTAGAAGAGATGGAATTTATTAAATGTTGGTAAGAAGTGGTAGAAAAGCTTACCAAAGTTTGGCTTTCTCTCTTCCAAACGCGTTTCCCATGTGAAACCAGGTGCTCACATAGAGCTTATCTTTGCAAGATTTTGGTTTTACAGAGGCCAGAATTTGCCCAGTTCCCCAGAAGACTTTTCAGGACAGAACAAACAGTAAACTTTTAAGACCGTCATTTAATTCTGTATTGTTGGTGTTACGTTGAACCTACTCCAACTATGGGCTATTTCAATCTATTAAGTTTCAATCATACACCTTGGAGCAAAGGTTCTTCTGCTTCTACAGACATCCCAAATATTCTTCTATGAGTCTGCCTTAGGTGGGAATGGGATGGCACAGGCATGTTCATGTAGGTTGCTGGAGGTGCCCAATCTGACATGGCAGGTATCCCAGCACACAGCTCACCTGGACTGCACAGACCACTTCATCAGATACGTATTCTCTGCCTGCTCTGCTGCATTGAAACCTTTCTCCTACTGCAGGATTAAAGGCTTAAGGTGCAGCCAGTGGTGACCCAGTCACCTGTGCACATCACTTAGGCCCTGGCAAAAGGAAGAGGCAGCCTGCCTCGGCTGAGAGCAGGAGGCAGGGACCCCATTAGTTTATTTGGGAAATAATGAGTAACACTTAGTAAATCCATTGCTGTGGGGGTGCAACAACCTTGACCAGTGATCCAAGGAGTGTGGTAGGCATTGAGCAGAGATGGCTTTACTCGGGAACATTAAGTGTAACACAACACCTGTCCTTTATACTTGCTATACTTGCTATACTTGCTCTGCTCTTAGCTCAGGGCTCTGATACATCTGAAATTAAGTCCTTGCTAAGGATAGGTTGCCCTTGACTACTAAACCCAGAAACCTCCAGCTGTCTAATGCCATGGCATGGGGAATAGTGACTATAAAACCTGTTTTTGTTCTGTGTGTCTTCTGGGCTGTAGAGAAAGTGCTCGTGTTGCCACTCTGGTGCTCAGAGTGTTCAGCAAAGCTTAATTGTTTGCTTAAGCAGCCTTCGGAGCCATAAGAGCTAACAGAGCTATAAATTGGCAGGGCTGGCCAATGCAGTTGAACAGCAAAAAGACTTTCAAAGAGACAGTTTTGTTCCCAAGTGCTTATTGTCAGCTCTTTGAGTTAAACAGATTTTAACAACCCAAACAAAAACTCCACAGGGGAGCTTTTTACAAACAGAAAACAAAGGATCCCTGCTCCAGCTACATCAAAGCTTCCAGGCCGTTATAACCTCTGGTGGCAGTTTGTTTCATCCAAGGCCCATAACTCAATGCTAATGTCAGTTTTCCCGCCTACCAATGAACCATTTCTTTGGAGTTTCCTGATCTGGCTTTTAGCTGACTTCAGAGAAGAAACAGGATTGCTGCAGGCAAAGCTACAACCACCCCCATTACCACACCTTGTTTATCCCCACCAAAGGTGTCTCAGAACACGCTGCTGTCATGAACTTTTAAAGCCTTAGGTGCCTCTGGATCTGTTCACGTTGAAGCCATAAAGCCTTAGGTGCCTCTGGATTTGTTCCCATTGAAGCCATCCTATTCAGGACATTCCCTTTACTCTACCAGCCATCTTTTCTTGTGCAGGCTGAGAGAACCAAGAGTCAGATTTGAGCCGGTGAATCTGAAGATGATAACATTTATTTTATTCTTTTTTTTTCAATTCAATTTTTTGGCCCCAGCCCAATATAAATAAAGGAAATTAATAAGAGGTTTTAATTTATATAAAGTTTATGGTAGTGAAATTATAGGCACATTTGAGAGAATGGCATTACTTTGTATTTAGCATGGGGGTTTTAATGTGGTTTTGTTCAGAATATGACGAAATTTAACGCTGCAGTTAAAAAGGGGATGGATAATTAATGACAAGTAGGATGCAGCCTCCTCTGAATAAGAGGTAGAGCCATCTCATGGCTGCTTCACTTTGTCATGACACGCAGAAGTACATGCTGCAGTGGTAAATCCATACCTAATGGAAAAAAAATGCACTGGTTGTTAAAAAAAGAACAGAAGAAATATTCTTAAAGAAAAGAGCACTTAGGCAGGGCGGAGGAATGAAGTCTAGGATTGTATATAAATTGCAGTTGAGATTTAAGTTGTATGAAACCAACTGAAAGTTCTAAGTCATCAAAACCCACAACATTACAAACCACCCAAAATTTACAACTTTTTTCTTTCGAGATGAGCTCTTACAGCCAAAAAATTTAATGAAATCTGAATAATTAATTTCATGAATCTTTGTTATACTGCATACATTTGAGAGGGAGCACTGAAAAGGAGAAAATTACAAGACAGATCCTAACACAATATAACAATCTCAGATTCACTGGAGTCATCCTGATGCCTATATTATCACTTCAGCTTCCCTGCTCACTTTAATTACCCAAGTAGTTCCATCAGTATGACATCTACTTCCAAACACATTGTGTTGCCTCCTCCTACTCTGCAGATCCTCTCCTTGCTGCTGGAGTGCTCTGTTAACTCTGCATGGCAGAGACTCGCAGCACTGGTTGGATGTGGCTTTGGGTAAACAGTAAATGAGAAAGAACAAAAAGCTGTGGTGCAGAGTGTTGGATCTCTCAGGGCGGCACTGGGAGTGCATGAGAATATGCCTCTAATATTTCATTGTTGTTAACAAAATCTTCAGAGCTTCAAGCTATTTTGGTTATGTCCATTTTGGATTCCTAACTTGAAATTCTTTAAAGAGACATGAGTTTAGAAATTT
>VYZS01077616.1:0-17854 GCA_013400695.1 Neodrepanis coruscans | reverse complement strand
AGAGGTTCTTACTAGTCCTTACAGGTTTTCAAGGACTTGATCAAACTCTGAACAACCCAGTCTGATGAAGAGTTGAACCTAATTTGAGCAAGAGTTTGAATTAAAGACATTCTAAATTCCCTTTAGAATAATTCTACTGTATTATTTATGCTCCCATGATTCTGTGACAGCAGAACGTAGCTTGTATAATCTGGAACTAGAAAGCCCTGAACACATGGGGCAGTCAACTCACAAGAGAATAATACAAGTGGGTGTTAGAAGCATGTAGGGTGGAAGGTTGTAGCANTGGATGATAGCTTGTTCTAGGAGAGACTGAAGTCTGTGTGATAGGGATAGGGTGGAGAAGAGGTTATCTGTGGCCTGGATAACTGTTTCAGACAGGAACTGACATGGATAACTTTTTCCTGGTTTCAACACTAAGGGACATTAAAAGTGACGAGAGATTGCAATAGATTCAAATAACAACCAACAGATTTTGTTTTACTAACAAAAACCCGACAATAAAGATGCAAGGGAGACAGACTGTGCTCCTCTGGGCTGGCTGCTGGGTTGACATATGATGAGGTCTTGCTCTCCTGGAAATGGTTGTACACCTGCCTGCCGATGGGAAGCAATNCAGGCTTAGAGAAGGTGGACAATGGCAGCAGAATTGTCTGGAAGCTAAGGATTTGAAATAGTAGGCCAAACTTCCATTTTGGTCTTGCAGCTATGAAAGCAAAAAAGAATTTTTTACACAAGTATAATGTGGCCAGTCTCAGTATGCTCAGAAATTTTGCAATATCTTTTTCTCCTAGCCTGAAAAGTAGGTTTTGGTAATCAAACAGTGATCCATAGCAAAAAAAACCTGTCCCTTCTGTTATGATCTGGTTATTAAAATTGTTAGAATTATACTTCTGCCCAAATTAAGGTGTATGGATTTAATTTATAAGTAAATGTGAGGCAAAGAGAGAGATAGAAATAAATAGGAAAAAGGAGGGGCAGGGAAGAAAGAGAGTGACAGTGAGAGATTAAATAGAAATTGTAGCACGACTCTGTGGAACCCGATGACATCTCATATGTATGTCCTGTTCTGGTTTTCTTGGTGGTGACAGTCCTGCAAAACATACAGTCCAATGGATTAATATCTGTTCAGAAGATGCCCAGGCAGCTTCCTATGGGGGAAGCTTTTCGGTCTCTTGCTACGGGCTCTGGATTTGTTGCACCACTTGGATCATGTGCAGTTCACTGGTGGCACAAGATCCCAGGAATGAGGGGGTAAGCATTTTGCTGGTCTTTTATGGTTTATGACCTCTTTTCATCTACCTGTCACATGAATATCCTGGGTGTATGTAGTCTTCCTGGGCAGGGCAAGGGTTTGACTCCTTCTCTTTGGTGTGGGGAGATTTTGCAGTCACACATCTGAAACCGCTCTGCCATCCACTGAGCCGAGCTAGGGCTGATTCTTAACACATATACATTCTTCTTCCTTGAGCCTTGTTTACTTCTCAGACCTAAGATAGTTTGTCTTATCTCAAGTTCCTCTCACAGTACAAATTCCAGTTAGGAGGCATATTCAGGAAGGGTATGTGCTTTTGGTAGTCGTATTTGCTTCTTTGCAGTTTGACAAAATGATTTTGACAGTGTTTAAGACAGTAAAATCATTTCAGTCTATCACATCATCAAGTATTGAGTTTGTCTTTTCCAAAAACATCTCTGTGCTGCTGAAACACTAAGCTGCTGAACGGTTTGTTCCTACAGTATGATTTTTGGTTGTGGGGTGTTTTTGCAAGCAGACTTTAAGAACTTGGGCTCTTTTTGGATTTGATGGTTCTGGTTAACATGAACCAAGCATCAGCTGATTTAAGTTATATTTATGTAATTTAAGGAAAAAAAAGTGTAACATAGAAACACTAGTGTTAATTGTCTAAAACCGAAAGTACTCTTTAAAATGATATAGCATTCCTAAGCAAATATAAAGGTGGATATCAATCAAATGTTAAAGTGAAAAAGATAGAAATGGGAGTTGCTGTTCTTAGTATTCTATATCTTTTATGAACTCCTAATTTTAAAGATCAGTTTATATTTACCTGCTTTCTCAAATGCATCAACTCTGAGACCTTGCACATATTACTTTGTTTGTGAATGCTGTGAGTAATTTGATCCAGAAACACATCTCTGCCCAGACTACTGTTTACTCTCCAGTCTTCATATGCTATCTTTTGGCTTTCATGGTTCTTAAGGATGTAATTTCTAGTGGAGCTTCAAAATATTGATACTTCTTCCCAGCTAAAACTTCAATGTCATACAAAAATGTCATCATAACCATGAACAATCCAGAGAAGACTATTTATACAGGATTTTTTATTTAAAATTAAATAGGTTATTTTCTCTCAGACAACTCACTAAGAAAGAGACTGTATTCCCTTGATAAATAATTTACAGAGAATCATTCAGTGACCTATATTATAAGCTTGTCTTCATACATAGCAGCTGACTTTTCAGAATATATGCATCAGTTTTCATGATTAACTACGGGAATCAGTTTATGGTTAAAACTACAATGTAGACTTCTGTGGAATTGGTTAAAAAAATATTCCTCAAATCCTCCTCTTTCTATTGCAAAATGCATTCCCTTCTAAGCCAGATGCATATTTCTTCATTTCGCCTATCAGCTGAATTTTATTAAATTGCCTGACATCTGCAAATAAGTCTTTTTAACTTAGTTCGGAAACTCTAGTGTTTAATGTTTCTCACTGCTCTTACTGAGATTTATGAAATAATATGAAAATACTGAATTTAATTTTAAAATAAGCTAAAAACAGGTTGCAAATTCATTCAAGTTTCTTTCAATATTAAGTAGTTTTCTAAATTATTATTCTGAATCTAAGTTTTCAAAATTGAGTTTATTTTTTGAGTAGAAAAAAATTTATATTTTCAAGTTTGGAATAAAAGCATAATTAGCACTTGAAATTCCCTTTGAAACTATCATTACAAAATCTTTTCAGATCTAGTCTAATGGCTGTTAAGTGGGAGTCAAGAACTGCCATGTGATTCATTTACATCTGAGTAGTACTCCTAAGTCCCTTTGTAGTCAATCACCAGAGTGCTATTCATTTGATCTACTTCATACATCTAATATGAAACGAGACTGACTGCTTATTGGAAGTGTCTCTTTCTCTCTATTGACTACAATGGACATTTAGCATGAATAACTTAAAAACAGAGGCTTTCGTTTGGTTAAATGAATTGCTGCTGCTTATTCACTATATAATCTTGACAGAATTGCTTCATATTTCCTTCAGCTAAGGTAAAATTTCATCACTCCTTCACTGTAATGTTCTTATTAAAAGATTTATTACATTTGGGTGGAAAGGCAGTTAAACTGCATCATGCACTTAATGGAGAAGTTCCCAGTCTTTTCAGAAGATTGAGGAGAGATGGAAAACACATTACATATCTAAAAGGTTACCAGAATCCTCAGTCATTAAAAATGCAGACACTGACAATGGGTTATGTGAGAGTACTCTGAAAACTATCTCACTGTGTTAATAGGTGTATTAAGTCTATGAAATTATGCTTTTGGCATTTGGCAGTAACTAAGGATATGATTGTCGTTATGCAAACATCATGTGTTTTATTCATCTAGAATGGGATAAAATATTTATTTAACACCATGATATGCTAAAATGGTATAAACTATAAATAATTATTACTAAGAAATAAAGTTGATATATATTGTAGGAAAGATGAATGGTAAGGTAAAGTAAATGTAAATTCTTATGGATACTTACACTGGAAAGAACCTTTGAAACTTATCTAGTCCAAAACCCCAGTCAAAGCCAGACATCTTTGAAATTTGCTCAGATTGCTGAGACCTTTGTCCTGTCAGGCCACCTCAGGAATTGATTATTTACAGTTTCACTCCTATGGGGAACAACTTTTTACCTTAACTGGTCTAATTTCAATTTATGAGATTTTGTATTTCTCCTTTAAGCAGTACGTATTTAAGATTGCCATTAAATAATTACTTTCAAAATCATGCAACTTGCATACTCCTTAAAGTTAAATAATATCAAAACCATATTTTTAAATTTTAGAAATCAAATGTAATGCAAGACAGCTATTTTAGGTTTTCTGTGTAATCAATAGAGAGAAATGGGCATCTCTAGAGGATATCACTTTGTATCTCTCACCTCATTATTTTAATAAGAAATTATTTATCACCTAGAAATTCTATTTATTCCTTAGAAAACTATGAAAAAAATGCATTAAAGGAACTCTCCCTTTCTAAATAGAATGAGTATTCCTTTTTATAAGGGGAAGTATTTCATAGTATATTTTAATAATCAGACAACAGATGGAGGCCTCAATTTAGCAGCAGGCAATTCCCAAGAAATCTTATTGATTATTTGTCAAAAATCAGAAGCTGGCTGTGTTCAATGAGCAGCAACAAAAAAAGGAGGAAGAAGAATCTTGTTCCCTGTAATTAATACAAACTAATTTTAACTACACAAAAAATGATGCAGCCAGTTCAAACACACTGTAGTAGTTAGTGAAGAGAGATAGGCATCTTCAGAGGACAGTCTAAAACATTGTCATGGTTTAAGCACCCAGGAAAAGGACTTCTGATATGTATATAACTTGTTTTTTTATTCTTTACCATTTTCTCTCCTAGGGTAGATTCAGGGGCAGAAAGAGTGGTGCTGGTGTGGACGTGTGCCCGTCCTCCTGGTTGCCGGGGAGACTGAGCCCAGCGGGTCGCTTGAGCCCGGGAGTTCTGGGCTGCAGGGCACTTTGCTGGATGGGCACCACCAGCAGCGCAGTGCGGGCCAGCAGCAGGTAGATCCAGGGCTGTGAGCAGTGGTGGGGTGGCTCTGTGGGACTGCAGTGCAGCAGATGGCAGCACCTGTGACAGTAGCTTATGTGGCGTTGTGGTGCAGGCTGGCAGCAGACAGAGCTGGGACCATGAGCAGCAGCGGGATGGCGCTGCAGGACCATGGCATGGCGGGCGGTGGCAGAAGCAGCGATGCAGTGACAGGCGCCTGTGTTCCTGCCGTGTGGAGGCTGCCATATTGTGATGTAAACTGGTGGAAGGCAGATAAGACTGACATTCACAGAGCCGCTTCCCCATTGGACAGCGAGGGAACAGCGCGGGGTGGGAATTGGGAGCTTTTAAAAAGTTTGGCTGATCCAGCGATCTCTCTCCTCCTGGAACTGTTCCAAGAAGTGGATCATGCACCAGATTCAGCCATCTAATTAGTGTTATCTGCCATCTCATCCCAGCTGTGGTTTGCCTCCTGAGCCTCCTGCCATGTCCCAGGATTCCTGGACTTCCCTGCATCTCAGCTGCTCCATGTTTCCCACGGCAGAACACTCCTGCAGATCCCTGACCCCAGCTATACACTTTTGCTTTGAGGTTTGGATCCTCTCATTATAGTTTTANGTTTTTGGGTGTTTTGTTGTTGTTGGTTGGTTTTTTGGGGTTGGTGGCAGCAGTGGGATCTGGGTCTTGGGTGTTTTGGTGGGTTTTTTCAGGGTCGGGTGGGGGGCGTGGTTTTCAGTTTTCTTTTGTTCTTGTTTCATTCCCTGTGGCTGGTATCATATTTATATGCATAAATTTCTTCATTCATATTTTTATTTTAATTTTTAATAAATCTTGTTACGTCTTCCAATGAGCTCTTTGTCCAGTGTTGGTAAAATAGCTCCCCTCACTAGACAACATTTATTTAGCATAATTTATCTGGTTGGGGTGCTTATCTGTCATGCCTTTCAACTTAAAATGACTAACATTCACTCACTATCTACTTTTAAGGTGGATAGAAGTAGGACAGCCAAATTTTAACCTTACAGTTCTACAGATGCGACACATTTCTTAACTCATTCATAGGTTAAATACAATATGTTGGTAATGACAAATAGTTCTGCAGATTGTTGTGACATTCATTGAACTGAAAGAATTAGTTTTTCCTTGCTTATTTATTCTTTTTCCTTGTCCTTCTCATGTGACTAGAGTATGAGTTCATGGTGGTTTTATGGTAAGCATATCTGGAAGGACTGCTAGTTATTGTTCAGTGTTTCTTAACTTGAAATTATTTTTCCTTTATTTATTATCCAGCTCCAGCTGTCAGCACGTTACAATGAGCCCTTCCTAGTATTATACCATGCTTCTTTGTCTGCAAAATACAGCTTTTAAAAACCAAGTAACTAATACTGCATAGGTGATTATGGGAGCCATTGTGATCAAACATGAACAGAGTAGGAACAGCTGGTCAACTAATTTAGATCATAATATACAAATACGCTCACTAATAAACAGCAGTGAGTTAATTGTGCTGTGTGAACCATTATTGTCTATTGTTCCTGATGACACAGATTGCAACTAGCCATCCAGAAAAGTCTGTGAATTCTGGATATCTTTTGAAGTTTGTAAGAATAATAATTTGCCTAAAATTCATTCATCGGATGGCATTTATAGTTCACTATTATCTCTTATTCTTTATTATCCTGTTTAGTATAATGCAGTGTGAACCAATCTGGGAGCAAAAACAATACATATATGATGAGCAATCATACTCTAAAAATAGCAAATAGTGACTAGTCAATGTGAACAGCTGTGAATAGGCCATAGGCAAATACACATGAACAATGATACATTCACAGACTCAGCAATAGTTTGCAAGCAATTCACAGATAGGAAAAAAGGGACAAAATTGTAATTAATAGTATTTATAATGAATAATTAAGTTGGCTATACTTCTTGAAAATTGTCCTGACATTTTGTAACTACCTTTTTTAGTTGAGATCTGCATATTTTGCTCTTTTTATCTTTCATATATTAGTACTCTAAACCCAAGTTTTAATTGAAACTCCTTCAATTCCTAAAGTGATTCAAAAAAATCTCATTTCACTTGAAGTCTTCATTCTCTCTAGAGGTATTAGTTTATTATAATTGTGGTTATCCGCATTCCTAGAGTATTACATTTTATATAATTTAACAATATAAAGTATGAAAACTTGTTAATTTTTCTTTTCAGTGGAAGGCTTACAGACAAGTGAAGCAATACCTATGCAAAGTGTTGTGGGTTTGGGGTTTTTTACTGGCATTTGCTTTCTGTTGTAAAATAGTAAAATTAGTAGGATAAGGTTAACCTGTACTCAAAATCCTCATTTACCTTCACATTCCTGAGAAAACCTCTTGATCTTATTTAGAAATAATCAATCTGCGCTTTGCTAGAAATTTCTTTAATAGGTGGGAATCATCACAAAAAAAATAATATATTCTACAGATAGCCATCTACTCTTACTTGGTCACCACACACTTCTTTCAAAGCAACTGGAAAGATATAACAGTAAGCATATAGTGATTTACCTGGATAGCTTCAGGATGAGACTAATTATCCTCATGATTTACTCTGTTAACTCTAAAAGAAATTGATTACTTAACTAATTCAGAGTTAGGTGTCTAAAACAAGGTCAACACTGGCTTAGATAAGACTATGGAACAACCTGAAAATCCAATAAAGAATTAACACAAAACTCACCAGTTCTTTGAAGTTTCTTGCCTACTTTTGTTAAAACACTGTGAATGGATTTGTAAATAAATAGCATACAGCAGGAAGCAACTGTATAGATCATTTTCCCTAGAGGAAAAATTAGGGAAGGAATTCACTTCAGATACAAAATCCATCATCATTAAGACAGATCTGTACTGTTGAGTAGAATATGGTCCAAAAGACAGGTTAAAGCCTGAGTATAGCTGGTGAGCCCTTGGTTTATTGTGTCTTAGCATAGTCTCAAAAGTAGTATAAGTGTTTGTCATGGCAAGTCCTTCAGTACTGATTCCCTAGATGTCCAGTTTAGGGAATCTGTTCTGTATAGTTTTGTTTAAAATGTATATAAACAAAAAGAGAATCATTACTTCAGGTCATCTTGGAAAGAGTACAAATGAATCAGGTTATAAAAAAGAGACATGAGTAAAAAGCTATGAAAAAGTGAGAAGTAGAATGGCTGATAATCTTAGTCTAAACACTTTTTGCATTTGCATATATATATTTGCATGTATATATTTGCATAATTCTACTTTATATTTTTTTCCTGTCTGTAATCCTTACCTTATATATAATGACATATGCTCCTTTTAAAATAAAAGACAATGTCATTTCAAAACACAAGATTGTTCCTTGCCCTTTCTCATTCACTGTACTGAAAAATGGTTCTTATTTAATGCACAGCCACTCAATATTTTGTTTGATTCTCATTGCTCAAGGTATAACCTCAAGCACGCTATTTAAGCCCTACTCCGAAGGCAGTGTTATTGATTTTGTTAGGGACTTTCTTACAGTGGTCCCCACCAAATGTATATCAACACTTCACAAACAATTTATCTTCACAACTATCCAGTCAGGAGTTTAGAAGGGAAGGGGAGGTGATGGTAAAAGATCACATTCTCACCTTGGTACAGAACTAAAGCATATTGTCTATTATTATTTTGTAATAACCAATATGAGGTGATCTAAGACATATACACTAAGAAAGTTTTCCAATATGTAATGTTTCATATGTTCAAGCACAGTATCTCTTAGCTTAGATGCTTTATTTTTGGAACACAGACCCATTTTGCAAGTCAATTAAAAGGTCAGGTTCAAAAAAGGATTTGGGTACTAAGGAGTGTGTTGTTATGGTAGCTGCAAAATATAATTTGAAATTAAAAGATTTCTAAGGGAGTACTAGAGACATGAGAGTATGGAATAAAAAACAATAAAGAAACAAGAAAAAAATCCCAACCTATGCAAAATGGAGAAGAAGCAGCATTCACGAAAGTAACACTTCTTCCAAGTTTAGTTCAGCAATGCAAAAAGAGGTGCAAATTTGTTCCAGGTATACTTTGGCGCCTTTCCTAAACATGTGACTGTACTAATCATTTAACTAAGACAAGACTTGAATTGCATTTCACTTAAAGTATGTCTGTCTTATGCCCTCTACACTAAATTATTCTCAGTAGGTCTTATTTGTGTTGGAGCAATACAATGGGGACCACTTAAAAAAAAACAAACAGAAATTAAAATTAATTTGACATGTTTTATTTAAAGAGAACTTAACTTCCAAGAAAACATAAATTTTTGTAGATTACATTGAATTTTGGCAAAAAAAAACCCCAAACCACCACATTTAAATATGGTAGAATTTTTTTTAATATAGGAAGTGTTGCACGGCATGCTCAAATGACTGAAAAAGGCTTCATGTCATCAGTAAGTCACCATTTCAGCCAAAAATTATTTTTTCTTGCATGGGAAGATGTAAATCAAGCTTAGGTTTGCTTTGGGTATATGAGTTAAATAAAGATCAGATTTACTTTTGAGTACTGATGTTGGTTGTGTAGTGCAGCATAGGCCTAAGATAGCAAGTTCCCTTTCTTTAATATGATTCACCAATTAATCCCTTCAACTTTTACATTGATATTGGAATTGAATACTCACCAGATTAATTTTCCACTGATTACTCATCATCCATCTATGCAGCTGTGCACTCAGTATGAGCTAATCATATCAGTGGGCTATTTTCATGACTTTGCATTTCAGATTTTTGTCTGTAGGTTTTGATTATGGAACCACTGTGCCAAATATTGAGAGCTAACGTCATCATCCAGGTTCAGTTTTAAAACACTACCTATATTTTCCATCTCAAAACCTGAGAAAAATAACAACATTTTCTTCACTCATAACCATGACCTGAACATCAAGAATGTTGGTCTAATTTTCATGAGGTTTAGGTAGGAACTCCAAAAAGTGTTTTAAAGAAAGAAAACATGAATAAGGTAATGGAACAAATCACTGTAAAATAGCTAAAACACAACTACAGTTCTTTTTGCCCAAAATCGGATAGCTTCTAGGTTTGGTGGGGACTTTGTTGCAATAAGGTAATAGTAGTAATAATGATAATAATAATTAGTAATAATAGTAATAATGTTATTGTTATTATAAACTGCATCTAATGCACCAAAGCTTAATCTAGAATCAGATGGTTCTACTGAATTGTGCCATGAGTTGTTTCTTTCTGCTTCTTTTGCTGGCCACTGTTTTAAGCTTTGCTATGTTTCTTGCAACTCTTTGTTCTGCCTCTTGCTGTTCCTGGTGATTGCACCATGCTCTACTCTCCAGTTGCACCACTAGCTGCTCACACTAGTCTCTCCTGTGGCTAACTACAATAGCACTGCTAAGGTCTAGAATGTTACCTACAAGAAAGATTATTTCTAGTACTGAAAACTGACCTCACTCTGAAGTGAGTGGATGGGGACTTCTCAAACAGCTCCTCCTGTTTCCTACTTTGTAAAAAAAATATTAACCAGCTGTTCCTATCTCTTCTTTACACACAGTATAAAGACCTATTTGTGTGCTTTCTATGCTGTAATTTCTGCTAATCCTGGATGTTTGAGCCTTACTTTAGAATGAATACTTACGCCAGGGAGTTACTTCTATTTTGCTAATCCAAAAGCTACGTTAAAATACAAACTATTTCAGTCTATAACATTACGATTTTAGAAGAATTTTCTCTCATACAGAACAGAGTATAATTTTTTTTTTTTTTTAGTTACTCTTCATTTTATATTAACAGGATATTCTCCTTTGAGCTCTTTCACCTTTGGATTTCCTAGGAGAGGTGGAATGTCAGGGTTTCCCTTTCATTTTATTGATTACATACTAAGTGTATGGATACATAATGAATCTCGATCAGTAGGGTCCTTGATTTAAAATGTTACAGAGAGAAAATATTTTCACAATATTTTGGTTTGTGTAAGGTGACTGTACTCCTAAACAGTTCACATATAGATCATAAGGAGTATGTGTGCATGTGCATGTAAAAGATGAGAACATACTTGTAAGATTTTGCTCTTCTAAGCACAGGAAAAAAAGCCCTTTAATCAGTTTCTGTGAAAAAACCGGCATCAGAACAATAGGATAAAATCTGAGGCTGTTCGATATAAGAATAATACTCTTTGTTAAATTACCTTATTCTTTTTAATTACAAGTATCTTTTAAATATTTCCTGTATGTTTTCAACAAAATATAACCAGAGTCAAAATGCCAGATGTAATGGTTTAGCTTAAAACCGCAGGGGAAGACAAAGAAAAAAAAAAAACTTGTCCTGTGCCCACATTTGGCTGGGAGGAGTAGCCAGGTTACCAAGGTTACCTCTGCCTGGGTTTTTCCTATCAGCCCCTGAGACCCACAAGGTGTGCTGGGAGGGGGCTGGGATTATAAAATCTGCAGGACAGGGCACTCGCCCTCTCTCTTTCTCCGGGACTCTGGAGCTGAAGGCAGGGTGCCTCTACTCAGCACGGCCTTGAGGATTTCCCCCCACCGGACTCTGCTGTCTCTTCTACATGGAGTTCCCTGAGGTTGCCACTGCTTTTCATCTCCCCCAGCCTGAGAGGACCCCTTTTGGGAGGACTTCTTCACAGACACACCACCTCTGAGAAGACTGCTGCCTCCTTTTTCCACGGATATATTTTGGTTTGGGGTTTGTGGGTGCCTGCCTCCGGACCTCTCCTATGTCCTTGGGAGGGGTGTCCTCCTCCTCCTCGTGTTGCTAGTTTTTTTGGTTTTTTTCTCCTCCTTTTCCCACAGTGAGGCTGGGGAGTGGAGTTGTTTGCACGGGAGCAGCACGGGGTCACTCCTTTTCCCTTCCCCCTTCCTCCTCGGGTTACACGGGAGAAGCACGGGGTCACTCCATTTCCCTTCCCCCCTTCCTCCTCGGGTTACACGTGGTCATTGTAGGGGTGTGAGAGTGTGTGTGTCTGTGTGTGCATGTGTGTGCGTGCTCCCCAGAGTGTGCCCTGGCTGGCATCCAGAGCGCCCTCTGCTGGCCATAATGGAGCAATTACACCCATCCATTTTCCCCATATATCTACATTTAATAAATTGCTGCCTTCCCTATTTGTCTCTTGTCCACTGATAAACCTAATATTGTCCTAAACCAGGACACCAGACCATTCCAAAATGAAACTTTATATTTCTTGATTTCCAAGTAGAATGGCAAATGCTGCAAAAATCATTAATTTTTTATGTCTTCTTTATTTTGTATTTACTTTTATTTTTATTGAGAAAAAATTAACCTTTGTATAATTGTGGAGCAAATGATCCCATGTAAGTATGCAAGGAGAGGTTTGTATTAAAAAAATAAGAAAGGATTTATAAAAAGCTACATTACTTACTACAAACTTAAGATACATAATTTTGAAACATTTAAAATATTCATTTTACAATGAAAAGAAAAAACCTATGAATTTTTGATATTTTCTTCAAACCTAAAAAAAGTATTCTCCTTTGCCATTAGATTAATCTGGTTACTACCAAGGCAAATCAATTTTTAAAAGTGAAGTCTTAACAACATTAAATAAAGATTTATCAGGAAACTTGGAGGTAACTTTAATCACAGAGATCACTAATATCTATATTAATGCAACTATAGTGTAGGAACAATTTGCTGTCTCATACTTACTACAAATTCTTTGTTGGTGCAATCTTTTTCTCTCAAGGAAATACAAAGTCATTGCATTATCAGCATCATTTTTCTGCAATACTTCAGATATAAACATGCTATAAGGCATTTCTAATTATACAAGTTTTGTTTAATTTTTGTAGTTGTCAGAAATATATGCTTAGGAAAACTTTTAGTTTTTTTAAAAAAAGAATATGTTCTAAATTACTATAGTTCTCCCTGAGCATCATGAGTTAAAACATGCATTTTCCATGTGTGAGTTGTTGGGAGATTAGCATTTGCAGACTGCACGATGTGCAATGTCTGGTTGCAATAGCTCAGTAAAGATGGATCCTGGATTCTGATATTGTTCTATTTTCTCTTTAGCTCTGCCTAGCTTTTCAGTATATTTTCATGCTACCACTCTTTTATATGGTGGTTATCACGCTGTTTTCTATTAATACTATTAAAAAGATTTTATCATGTTTCCTTCATTAAGAGCAACAATATCTTTTTCTCCATGTATCTCCTTAGTGTCTACAGATTTTTTTTTTTAAATCCAGATAGAAAGTAAATTCTTAATCCAGAGGAACTCTCATTTTATGCCTTAAGAAGGCTATGATTTATCTTTCTTTCAGTGAGTAAGCTGATGAAACACTGTAGAGGCTTATTTTCAGACATTTTGTCCACAAAGTGGTTTCAGTGCTGTCTCACCTACTAAAAAATTCTGTTTGAGTTTCCCGCGGAGCAAATGGTTTTCTGAAAGGCCTCTATTGTTCCATTATTCTAGCTTCAATATTTCCCTCTCAGTGGTGCTTCCTCCTCTTCTCTCCATATTGTGGTTGCATATGGAGGCAAGGCTGCCCCATAATGAGGCCAGGGTGTGGGGTGCTGTTGAGCCTCTGAAACTTGTGGTGTGGAGCAAGTCAGGTCTGGGACTTGGTCAGGGAAATCTTAACAAGAGCAGCCAGAGACAGGACCAGAAATAGGGATGGAGGTGGGGTGAGAAACTGTAGACAAAGCTGTGTTTCATACCTGAGGTCCATCCAGGAATCAGATTCAGTCCATCCAGTAGGTTTAGATTAGATATTAGGAAGAAATTCTTTACTGTGAGGGTGGTGAGGCACCCGAACAGGTTGCCTGGAGAAATTTTGAATGTTCTTTCCCTGGAGGTGTTCAAGGCTAGGTTGGATGGGGCTTTGGAATCATAGAATGGATTCCATAATTAGCCCTTTTCTTATTGCAGTGGGACCTACTAAAAAGCCTGTCCCCATTTTCCTTCTAAGACCCCTTTAGGTATTGAAATGCTACAATTCCTCCTTGGAGCCTTCTCTTCTCCTTGTTAAAAAAACCAGTTCTCTTACTTTTCTTCATAGGAGAGCTGTTCTCATACTTTGGTAATTTTTGTGGCTCTCGTCTGGAACTGCTCTGACACATCCATGTCTTTCCTGCACTGAGCTGTACCCCAGAGCTGGACACGATGCTTCAGGCTGGGTCTCACCAGAGAGGAACAGTGGGGCAGAAATCACCTTCCTCAGCTTGCTGATCACATGTCTTTTGATGAAGCCCAGGATACAATTGGCTTTCTGAGCTGTAAGTGTACATTGCCAGCTCATGTCTAATTTTTCATCTACCAGTACCCCCAATCCTTGGACTTGGCCTTGTTAAACCTGGTGAGGTTCATATGGGACCAACTCTTGAGTTTGTCCAGTCCATCTGGATGGCAATATCAATTATCACAATGTTGTATCTGTGTTACAAATATAATTATGAATGTTTGAGACCTCATATCCTCTGTCTGATTTGGCAAATATTAGCCAAATTATTCAAATTCTTATAAGAAAAATGCAGAGGGTCATACATAAGAGTCTAATGCAGATATTACACAGCATAAGTGACTCTGAGATGCTGTGTAGCTATTATAGTCAATGAGGACAAATACACTGAGCAAAAACTGTAGAGTGTATTCCATATACAGCTGTCTTCAGTCTATCAAATAATTCATAATGAAATCCATTTCAGTAACATTTTGCCCAGTGTGCATATTCCAGTAATCTAGCAGCTGAATAAACTTCTCAAATATTTTTGTTCCATTTTTCCATTTTGTCCTTAAAAATATTATTTAGCTTTAGAATGCATGTTTGAGCTGAAGAAATTTTACAGTGTAAAAATAACATTTGCAAAGACAAAAACCTGTCTACTTTGGTTGAATAACCGTTCTTCTGTAAGTGCATCTGTATCTATCTAAGTAGGTAAGAGTCAATATCTTATAGTCTAATCCAAATGCATATTTGTATATTCACTTAGATTAAAACTAAAAAAAAAAAAAAAAAGCTTTTATGTCAGAAAAGTAGACATCTTGCTTAAGCAGGTCTGTGTCTTTGACAATTGTTTATTATATATTTGTAGTATGTTGGAGAAACACTACTATCCTTTGTATTTATAAAATACCTGTCGCTATTAGATGAGTTTGCAGATTTTCTGCCTGCCTCCAGCTACTTCACTTTGATAACAAAATTAATGGTACTTACTTCAGCAGATGCGACAAATTAGCATAGCCTACAGCAATTATAAATCTGAACTTTCTTAACAAAGACCATTACTGTATTTTTCCCCATTATTTCTTATATTGCGTTATTATGTCCTAACCACTTTATTTAATTTTATACATTTTATACACTTTCATACGTTTTTATTCATTTTTTAACCATAAATTTAGATTGATATATGCAATATTTCTCATGCAAGATCCAGGAACTGTCACTATTCTGACAATTGCATACATTTCATGGGTAAATATTACCTTGAATATTTCTTGCTCTGTGCATCAACTATGTTGATATTAGTGAAATAATACATGCTGTTAGCCATCTACAATGATACATCATCTAACCATTAAGAACCCAGCTATACCAGCTAGGTTTCTAGGCACTACAGTCAACCAACAGAAGCAGGCAGACAGAGTCACCTCTCTTGTAGAAATGTCTGTCTCACAATGAAAAGGAACCATGTGATGAAGAGCATTTTTCTAATAACCATAAACAAAGTTTTAATTCATACAAATGATCTTAGTATAAACAAATGAAAACAGTGTCTAAACTCATACCAGTTCCTTCTATGAACAAAATATTGTCTTGAACTCAAAGACAATTATCAATATCATTTCATATCTTGCAGTGTAGTGTGATCAAGTCCACAATTGTAATAGACATGTTGTTGTCTGTTCATTTAGAAGAGGAAAAAAAAAAGAGAGATACTACAATAGAAATTATTAAAATCTTTACTTTTTTCCCATTAGACTACAAAATCCTTTACCAAAATATATAATGAAGAGTTAAATGAGTCAACCTGAAACATCTGAAAACTCAAGAGTAAGAATTTTCCCTCAAATCAAAATCCTATCAGTTCCACTAGCAGGAGAGCTACCAGTAAAATGGAGGGTTACACTTTATAAAATGGAGTATTACTTACCTTTCTGTATAGAAAGGATTCTGACTTTTAGACCATTTTTCAAATAGTGGTACACGGTAGCGCCAAATAGACTAAATTAGAGGAACATAACTGCAGTGAAAAAGGCAGGAATAAACTGAGGTCTCCTTCTGATTTAAAAGTTTATACTCTCTTTATTCAGCAGAAGTAAAACCATCTTCCTTTAACACAGTCTAAAGAAAGAAGTTTACAATATGACGCCTTCAGGAAAAAAACCCTTATTATCAGGAGTGACCTCAGTTTGCATACTTTTTTTTTTCTCAGCTATTGGATTAATTTATAATTAGAATGTGTATTATGGAGGGTGTCTTTCTTTTCCTTGTTGAAAGATACAAGACTCATACTAATTACATAGAGAGAGGGAATATGTGTTTGTTTTCTTGGGTATCATTTTAGAATGAAGTATTGATAGTAAAATATCTTATTCCAATAGCAATTCATCACAGCATCAGCACATCAAGACAAAATTCTCCTTTCTAATCGCTTGTTTTGTAAGCTGTATGCTGTGCGCAACAAGAAGACTAACAAAAGCAGATGTACTCTATCAGCCAAAAGGGAAATATCTGCATAACAAGTTAGCCCAGGAGAGACTTACTTTAGCATCAAAGTGCAATCACTAATGTACATTATCATTCTTCACCACTCTGTTCTCAATTTAGTGTTTTTGCTTTCATCTTCTAAAATCCAGTGTACTACTAGCATTGCTATGTAGCATTCATAGAATACGTGACACTTCAAGTACCTAATAGATCACCCAAATGAGAGATGAGGGGGTCGATATATGCATTTAGAAGCAGATCACTACACCAGGGATTTGCTCACTACAATGTAGAGGCATGTCTGGAGCAGCATAAGCAGATGTCATAAGCATGAACAGCATAAGCATAAGTCAGCTTTCATCATTCCAGACAAGTTACAAGTGAAGACAGGGTATTATTCAATAAAGTGCCTTAGAGGATGTTATAACCTGCCCCTGAAGATGAGGGTAACTGGTTCTTTTTAATAGAAACTTCTGGACAGATTAGAGTGAAACAACACTGAATGATTGGTGTTTATAAACACATGTTTGTAGAGTTTATTTTAGAACAGTTAAGATGCAATAAAAAAGAGGTATGTGATGTTTTGATAATTATCTATAGAAATATGGGAATATAAAAGCATAAAAATAACTAGAAAAAATATAAGGAAAAAAAAAAGGAGAAAGGATAAGAGTAGAAAGAGAGCCCCAACTGAGGATCTACTGAGTCTCAATTGNATCACTACACCAGGGATTTGCTCACTACAATGTAGAGGCATGTCTGGAGCAGCATAAGCAGATGTCATAAGCATGAACAGCATAAGCATAAGTCAGCTTTCATCATTCCAGACAAGTTACAAGTGAAGACAGGGTATTATTCAATAAAGTGCCTTAGAGGATGTTATAACCTGCCCCTGAAGATGAGGGTAACTGGTTCTTTTTAATAGAAACTTCTGGACAGATTAGAGTGAAACAACACTGAATGATTGGTGTTTATAAACACATGTTTGTAGAGTTTATTTTAGAACAGTTAAGATGCAATAAAAAAGAGGTATGTGATGTTTTGATAATTATCTATAGAAATATGGGAATATAAAAGCATAAAAATAACTAGAAAAAATATAAGGAAAAAAAAAAGGAGAAAGGATAAGAGTAGAAAGAGAGCCCCAACTGAGGATCTACTGAGTCTCAATTGTTGCAATTTCAACGTCCATTTGTCAAAGTGATAGTCACAGTCTTGATCCTTTGGGAGTGGAGGAACCCCACAAAACACAAAGTTCAATGAGTTAGTGTGTATTCAGGTTTACTTGGGAAGACCCAGGTACCTCTCCCCTGGGGAGCACTTTTACACTGTCTATTGCAACACTGTGGATCATGTGCTGTCCTCTGGTG
>VYZS01077615.1:3605-16633 GCA_013400695.1 Neodrepanis coruscans | reverse complement strand
GATAAGAAGTTACTCAGGATTTTATATTAAAGTTTCAAGAAGTGTCATTTCACTAGCACTGGAACATTTTTCATTGACAAGTTGGTGAAAAAAGCACTGTCTTTTTCTTTACTCTGTGCTGCCTATGAACATATTACATTGGCCTTTAGGAAAAATAAAGTTATATTCTTATGATTTTGTTCACTGTTTTGTTCAGACCTACACAGAAAGAAAAAAAAAAATCAAAAACCTACCAAAACAGTTATATTAGAAGAGTTTAGAAATATTCACAAAGCATTTGAGTATTATGATAACAATATTGTGTTTTGAAATATTTCCTGTATACATAAAATATTTTTTAAAAAAACTGAATATTTTGTTTGTCTTCAGGCTGATTAAACTTTATTATTTATATTTTTTCATTAAAAAATAGACAAATGTCATATCCAAGATTATTAGTTCTGAATGCAGAAAACATTTTCTTCTGTGCCTGTGAGGTAAATTGTGGAAAACACAGCTTGACTTGATGAGGAAACGTTCCAGTACTCATTCAACCCCTAGGACAATTTAGACTTTTTTGCTGCAGTCATTGGCATCTTAAAGGTTTTATTAAATAATTTACCACTTATAGATACTTCATCAGACTTGATCAAAATAAACCTAATTCTTGCTCACATTACCTTTACTGTGTGTCTACATTTGGATGCAACACACTAAATCTACCTCAGAATTTTCTACCTAACAGTATGCAAGCCTGGGAATGAGAAATGCACTATTTGCAGCAATTTTAAATTCAAGAACCTCACTCACCACACAAGTGACATGCGCCAATGAATTTAATTCTTTGGACTGCTTAATATAGAAATAATTAATAGTGTTATACAGTATTTGGACTGTAGCTGGCTATCTATCATAAGGATTGCTGACTTAAACCTTGCACCGAGCTCTTTTGCACCATGTGATTCATTTAATAATAAACATAGTACAATTTTCTAATTCTAGACACAATACAGTGAAATACGTAAGAACAGATTTAACTGTAAGTATGCAAATGTTTCCACAGACTCCAAGTTAAGCATATATTTAAGTGGTCTGCTGTCTCAGAGCCTAAGTAAATCTTGATTCTTGATCTAAAATTTGCTTTTCATAAACATTTGTGATCTTCAATTCATACAATTGTTAAAAGAATAAAAAGTTCAGCTGTAAAAGTTACCAACAAAAGGAAATTCACCAATGTTTGAAATTCACCAATGTGTTTGCTAATCATTTTTTCAGTATTTGCCCATGTCTGTTCAAATGTCTGGGTTTTGGCTTTTCATCTATTTCAGGAATATTTTAAGCAAGCTATGCAAAAATCTTTTTTTTGTGTGCTAGTCTGGCATAATGCAGGAAGGTTGAAGGTTCTTCTTTTCTTTTCTTTTTTTTTTATTTTTTTATGCCTTCATGTAGGCTGTGGAAAGCTTAAATTACTTAAACTCCCTTCTAGAAGTCTCTGTTTTTCAAAGAGTTCATTCAGATGTAGCTTATATTTCAGGTATGTTGTTAGCAAAGATGCCTTTATTCATATAAATGCTACAGCTTTACTAGACCTGGGAAATCTCTAGCTGTTTATATTTCTTTTAACATGAGTAGCTAGAGGCTTTCCATCCCAACGTTACCTAATGAGCTGCTCTGCTTCTTGCTTCTTACTATGTCCTTACTGAAATACAAGCACCTTCAACATTAATTGGGAGAGAAATGGCATGTGTGCAGAAGCTTACATCACAATGACAAAGCTTAATTTTTTAAAATAGCTACTTATCCCTGACCTCATATTAAAATACTGGCATTAAAGGATTTTGGTTTTCAAAGGCAGTATAATTTAATCTAAATATTCTACCAACATATAATAAAATCACTGTAAATACTCATTGGTGATTGGCCCATCTTCCTATTTCCAGGGCTATGTCTGAGGATAGATAAAATACCCTCTTACCTGAAAGAGAAATGAAATGCAAGAGAAAAACAAATTAGGAAATACAAAACATTTGTTAGTGAATGAGAAAAATCTTCCCTTTTAAAGCATACAAACTGGCATAAATGACATATCTAATGTTCTTCATGTTTGATTGGAGAACTAATAAACACAGAAGACCAGCACAAAGTATTTCAAGTTATTATATGAGCAGATTAACACAGGCAGAGAGCAATGGGGGTTCTGTGAGGTAATGGAAGTCTGGTGAGCACACAGAGGAACCACGGTAACAAGATTGTTCCAGGACTCAGTATGAATCACAGAGTTACAGAAATGACAGAAGGTTTATTTGTTTGGGGAGTTAGAGTTTATTTTTAACTCATAATTACTTCAAATTATTCTCTATTTTCAATTGGATTTGAAATTTAATTTACATTTGTAATACCTAAGCAAACACTTCTGAACACTGAATTCTTCATTTGTCTCCTGTAAAATAATTGCATCACATTCAAGTGTTATCTTTTTACACAGTTCATCCCTTCCTAGCTCATTAATAACTGATATATCAAACTACGCAGAACATGGTGCTTTTCATCAGGAAGCTCTATATTCAAAGGTAGGGATGATGTTTAACTCATCAACTGTTTTGCCTGCTTAAAAGTGGAGTAGGTAGTCCAAAGCAGTCACCAAGGCTCCCTTGAGAGAGTGGAGCACCATGAAGCACTTCCACAAGGTGAGACACCTCATCTTGGATGATTCACCCCTTGTTTTCTGTCACTTAAGCAGTTTCTGGCACGTAAGTGCAATTCACCTCTAATGTATTAGGGCTACTTCATTTCCTTGAAAGCCTCTTTCAAGGGGTTTCATAAAACGCTTGTTGAAATTCCAAATTAGTTATAATAACTGCCTTCTTGTGCCTACAATTCAGTTCGAATACTTGGAAGCCAGAGATGTATGATTTTCTTTTATGGCAGCTGTATTTCTTCAGCTTTACAATTTTATACCAATCAAGGGCTTCTGTAAACAAAATAAATCTTCATTTATAATTCAAATGTTCTTTTCATACTGAAAAAAATCCGAAACCTGTAATTTCTGACACTTTTTTAAAAGGTGCTTATACTTTCTCCATCAAACTCCTCAGCTGGGGTTGATTAATTTAATGAGGGATTATGTCTATTTTGACAGCATTTTCTTTAAAATCCTTCAGTATGTCATCCACTCTTGATGCCTTGTCAACCTCCAGTACCTCTCCAGAACTTTAACCACTGCTACCACTTCCTTTTACTGACTCCAAAAGTTATTTTAGGGTACATATTTTCCATCACGCTTAGAAGGAAGACAGTCTGAAAGAAATGGAATTATTTCTTGACACCGCTACCATCTCCAAGCAATTAATTTATTATAGTAGGTATTACAGTGGAGTGCAGGTGAAGGAGGAGGAAGGGAAGCAGGAATCCATTCCTCTTGAGTATTTGAAGATACACTGGAACTTTATTGCCAGCAGGCCGAGGGAAGTGATCTTGCACCTCTACTCAGTCCTGGTGAGCCCAAACCTGGAGTGCTGTGTCCAGTTCTGGGCTCAGTACACGAAAGGCAAGGAGCTACTGGAATGTGTCCAGTGGACACAACAAAGATGATCAAGTGACTGAAGCTTCTCTCTTAAGAGGAAAGGCTGAGAGAGTTGGTCCTGTTCAGCCTTAAGAAGAGACAACTGGGAGAGGATTTCATCAAACTATACAACTATCTGAACAGCAGGTGTCAAGAGAATGGAAGCAGGCTCTTATCGGTAGTGCCAAGCAATAAGACATAGTGGTTCAAAAGTAGAACCACTACTTTGTGGTTTTGGTTTGGGGTTTTTTTCAGTTTAAAGTGCAGGGAATAACACGTACTGTCTGCAGCTGAACAGGGCAGTGCTTTCGTGGCCTGTGATGCAGTATAGAGGCATATTCATAGAATAAGGGAATCACAGAATTGGGTTAGAAGGGCCTTAAAAATCATCTCAGTCCAACCCCCCTTCCATGGACAGGGACACCTTCCATCAGACCAGGTTTCTGAGAGCTCCAGCCAGCCTGGTCTTGAACAGTTCCAGGATGGCGCATATACAACTTCTCTGGGCAACCTGTACCAGTGCCTCACCACCTCAGAGTAAAGAATTTCTTCTCAGTATGTAATCTAAGCCTACCCTCTGTCAATTTACAACTGTTTCTCCCTTGTCCTACCACTACATGCTCTTCTCAAAAATCCCCTCTCCAGATTTCTTGTATGACCCCTTAGGGTTTGGAAGACTACTATAAGGTCTCAAATTCAGGGTCTTTGCAGGTACAAAGGCTGTAGGAGCAGAGTTGAAAGGCTCTGTATGGTGCAGAGTGCCAAAACTGAATCCTCAAAACATTGCAATAGGCTGTTACTTATGAAGGGGCACAGTGTACCAGGATCTGGCAAACAAGGGTAGCCTGAGAGTACATTTGTCGTGGGGAGAAGGTGAAAGTAAAACCGATCTTTTTTCCTACCATGCGGGGTCCCTGGTGGTCGCACGGGAGCCCGTCGGTCGTGCACATGGGACCGGCGGCAGCGCGGCAGCGGCGGCTCGTCCCGCCGCGCTGGCGCTGCCGCCCGGACCTGTGGGGAGAAGGTGAAAGTAAAACTGATCTCTTTCCTACCATGCGGGGTCCCCAGTGGTCGCACGGGAGCCCGTCGGTCGCACACATGGGACTGGCGGTGGCGCAGCAGCGGCGGCTCGTCCCGCCGCACTGGTTCTACTGCCCGGCTCTATGGGCAGCGGCGCTGGAGCGCGGCGATCCTGGCTGGACGCCACCATTTTGTCGAGCGCACGGACCGACTGCGTGGCCGGTGCTGAGGCTGTGCCAGCGGTGCGTGGCGGTAGCGCTGGCAACAGTGACAGCCCAGCAGCGGCANCTGGGGGGGGTCCTCAGATCGGCCACGTGCTCCGTGTAATTACCCCGGCGTCTCTCCGGGAGCCCAGAAAGAGACCAGCACTACCCTGAAGTGTCCTCACCCCAACATGGGCACTGTGAAAGCTTAATTTGTCTGTTTTTTGCACTTTATTGCTAGTTTTTTTCTCTGTGTGTAGAATAAACTGTGATATTTGTGTGTTTTCTTCATTTTGGGGTGTGTCTGTGGCTTCTCTCGGAAATCTCTTGTCTAAAATCGCTAAATTTGTGGTAAAACCACTACAACATTCAATGTGCTAATTTCTGGTTGAGGTAAAGAAACATAAAGAAGAAAAATCTATGGAGGGTTTTCTTTGGGGTTTTTGTTTGTTTATTTATTTTATAGCTCTTGAAGAGGAATAGGGAGGTTTTTCCTTCGTGTCATTACTATACATCATGAATTTAGTTCAAAATTATGTAAGTAGAATCTCTGATCATTATTTGTCATTTTCCCCACTGTATTCTAAATTCATATTTCTACTGTTCCTTTGTCATCCTTCATTGTATTTTTCTCTCTCATTTTATCAGTAGAGCAATCTTGCATTTCAAAATGGGGAGGAGTTATATTTCAAAGTAGAAATTAACAGTTCAATGGAGTGTTTCCAATTCAGGATTTATAACTAAATTTTCTTATAACTAAGAAAACTACGTATGAATTTGGTATTTTCATGGATAAAAGCAAAATACTGCAAAGGGATTTCCCTCACATTTTTCTAACATGTGCTCAATTAGTCTCATTGATTTAAAAATAAATGTCCAAAAGAAGCATCTCTAGTTTTATTCAGGAGTTAAACTGTCAGTCAAAAACACAATCTCTCTGCAGTCAGACTAAATTAAAAGATACTACAGCAATCCCAGGAACTTAAGTAGATTTGAAGTGAAAAGAAAATACAGCATAAGTTAAGTTTCATAAAACTTCATAGGCTCCCAGGGGTTTTTCTTTTTGCTCTTTCTCCTTTTTTAATCCTTACAATAAAGGAGATCCTCTAACTATAGAAAGAGATTTATCACACATGACAAAACTGTGAAAGATGATCATAATTTCTGACACTTCATTCCCATTCCTTCCTCTTAGACCGAGTATAAAACTTCCAGACAAGTTTCGTAATGACCTAGCAGGTGCTAGTTGTACAGCTCTAGGTAGTGTCACAATTCAGACCCACAATATACTGATAGCTTTTCACTGAGAGTTATAACATTACTTGGGTGACTTTGCAGTCTGCCATTGCTGTATGTGTTTTTAGTATAATACTTCATAAATACATTGCTGCCTCAGCATCTGATAACTGAACCATTCCCCGTAGATGCATTATGGAAAATACTCCATGTTTAAATTATTGTGAGATATTGTCCCTTCTTATCTCCCAGATACATTATCCCCAAAAATGCTATAAATGCCTTAGCAGAAGTTTTATCTGTTCTAATTAGCATGTATGGAGAAATGAAAACTTGCATAATTGCATTTTATTTCTCCTGAGCATTTAATTCACAATGTGTCCACTGTAAAGGCAAAAAATCTTTAGCCTGGAAATTATCAGAATGGTGATCAATTCATATTTTTAGAGATTAAATGTAAGGGTGGAAGACGTGATTAGCCGAGGCAATGTTTAGGAGGATACAGAAACTTGTATCTACAGTTTGTGGATTCAAACCCAGTTTGTTAGTGGAATCTGAAAGAGTTATCAGAATCACAGCTTTCAATACCAAAAAAATACCTTTTGATCAAATATCCTGACTTTACATAAAAATTACCTCTTTATCCCCCACACTACAAACACCTTTTTTGATCAAATTGTATGCCCAAAAAAGGCATGAAAATGTTCAGTGGATCAGAGAACTCATCCTTGACAAAAATTTATTTCAGTCAAAAACAGCTATGTCTTTTTTTTTTTTTTTTTTTTTTTAAGAACTATTGGACCTGTGCTAATCAGGCATTCTCTTTGCATTGCTGGATTTGTGCAGTATGGGCAGTGTCACGAACAGCTCCTTTTTAACCTCATTTTTCTGAGTCTACTCTGTGTTGTCTTAGTTTTTCAAAATACTTTTAAAAACAAGTAAATATCTGCTGCACATAGGATTCTTTCTAGTTCAAGTCTCCCTCACCACTTCCAATCAGTGTTTCACTATTTATGCTCAAAGGGTCTTACTAACTCTTTTTGACAACAGAATGCTGTTCAGTCTTGTCTTGACTACTTTGCTCCCTTGTTTTCTTTTCAGTGCCTTTTTGTCATGACACATGAGTTAGTTATGGTCAGATACTCTAAGAATGAGGTCTAAGTTATCTAAAATTCATCCAAGAATATGAATACCAAATACAACTCATTTACTGAGCTTTCTAGTCCATAGTCAACTAAAATCACCAGAGATCTCCCTGACTGGCTGAAAGGCCCCTGGGTAATGAGTTTTTTTCACCCACTCATGCTCACAAATAATTGTTCATGGGAGATGAACACAGCACTGATATGTCTCACAACTAATTTAGGTGGGTGGTGAAAATATTACCTGAAGTTTAGAAACACATACAAGTAAACATTGTTCCAATACAGCATTTTCATAGCAATGTGTAATGATTTACTAGTTTTTAATACATCATTTTGCCTAAACAGCTGTTCTCCACATCATAATTTTGCACTTGATTATCCTCTACTTGAAGTACAAAGTAAAAATAAGTTGATAGTAATTCATAATTTTCCAGTATTACTTACTGATTTGGTATAGGCCTATATCTATCATTTGTATTACACTAATGCAGAGCCATAGGGCCTAGAATCAGGGCACTTCTGTGCTGGATGCCTGCCACATATTTAATAAAAAAATGTAATTCTCTGCCCCAGAGAGACTACTTTCTAAACATAGAGTTGGATGGAACAGGTGGAAAATAAAACAAAAGTAGACAAGGCAATAGTAAAACAATCATTTTTCATCTTGGAAAATTGGAACTCTTATATTACACAAAAATTTAAATCTGTTCCACCATGTACCAAAGGCAATGTTTTTTCTAGTTTTAATAACTATATTTTTCCCATTAGTTAAAAATATTTATATCAATCTTATTTCACTGGATTTAATCATTTCTAAACCACTTTCACTGAAGTATAAAAAGGTGTTGAAATTCTTTGTTTAAACATAAAAAATAGCAATAATCACTCTTTAGTATTATTCTAATTAGCTACATCTCCTCATGGAGGATAACAAATGCATATAAACTCAGAACAATTAAAAAGATGCTAATAAATGCAACATCCTCGTTCCTTGCAGAAAGCAAAACCAGCACCAATGTGAAAAGAAGTTTGCAAAGAAAATTACTGCGTTTCAGGAGCTCTCACTGGGATGATTTCAGTAGACAAGAACTCATTATGCTTATCACTCAGTATTCTTACAGTTGCATGTTTGTCTCTTCAGTTGATGGAAGACTGCAGAGAAAAAAATTATTAATAATTTAAAAAAACAAAAAAGACAAAGCTGTTGATTCAGGAAATTTGAAAGTGCTGGGACTAATTCATAGGTAGCACAACACAGCAAAAGTCCTCAAACTTCCATGGAATTGCAACAGTTTCTCTTTGTAATTATCTGATAATGAGTGCAAGAGGAATTACTAAAAAGTCTAGAAATGCAAAAGAGCAACACACATCAGTTGATAGGAGAGTAGACTGTTTCATTTTTTTTTATTTGCTTTTTCCCAAGTTCAGCTTTACTTCAAACAAACTGTAATGCTGAAAACAGGCCAAGGAGGAGAACACTGCTGACATCCTGTTCCACAGAAGCTTAGTTGTCCCTTCTGCGCCTGCTTTGAGACACTACATAGCTCAGCAGGGAGCACCTGAAAGGTTTGCCCTGCCCTCAACAAACACATGAGAGTCCATTACACAGCCTACAGAATCCAGTAGAAACAGTCTTTCAGGCTTCAATATTCCTTGGATCAGGCCACAAGAAATAATCCCACTAAAGCTACCTTTTAAAATATGAGAGGTTAAATTGTCCTATTTGTATGTGATTTCAAAGAAGCCCTAGCCCATCAAAAGATGCTTTCTAAATTCAGCATTAATCCCTTTTTCATTTGTCATATCCAAAGAGCTATGACAACAATTCTGCTGGATTTCAAAATTAAACCTTTGAGACTAAGCATTGCTGTCTTTCTCCATGAGAAATCCCTATGGCTTTCAGTCCATCATCATGTCCAATACCCAAGACAAGCAATTAAGAACACGAAACTAAGGCACAAGTTATAAAAATGCAGTATACCTTTGAGATCCAGGCAAAATATTTGCTACTGTAACTTTCTCATCTTGCCCAAATATTTGTTATCTCAGAGGCAGCATTTTTCAAATCCACATTCAATGGTATCCATAAGGTAGTCCCACTGGTGTCAAGCTGGCACCTCAATAACAAATGCAGTAATACTCTGGGAATCCAGAATAAGGCTATAATAAAAACATAGTCCCAGAACACAACAAAAACCAAGAGCTCCAGGTGGTGCTAAGAAATATGTATTTATGTTACAAATATAAGGCCTGATTCCCTTGTCTTCCCTCAGGTTAAAAAAAATCTCTGAGATTTTTCATGTAATACAAAATATTTCCCAATCATGGTGATATTTTTAATTGCAAAAACATTTAATCCTTATTTTCATTATCATCTTATAAATAACAGAGTTATGAATTTAGCAATTATTTCTTACACTAAGGAGTTGCCTATCAAAATAATTCCAGTTTTTCAATCAGAGTGCTTATGGGTACATGGAGTTGTTAACTCAAGGTTTCTAGAACTGGAGCAAGTTTTTAAAGAAATTGTCAAAGGAGAAAATTCCAACTAACATAAAAAATGTGAGGGCAACTCTGAATCATAGAGATGGTGTCTTAGGAGAAGGTAGGAGGTGAGGCAGCCCTGATTTTGCGTGCAGCATATCACTTGAGGTGTCCAAAGCAATCACTTCTGTATTTTGTTTAAAAGCAGCAGTAAAACTCTTCTTTCAGAAATGCCCCATGTAAATTTAAGGAAGTGACTTACTTGTTTATTTGCATCACTGGCTAAAGAGCAGTTTTCCCTGCAGGCTATAAAACTATACATTTGTGTCTTGTCTAAAATCCCATCACTTTTGGATGGGATTGACAGATCAGCACAGATGAAGGTGTCCTTGGCTGTCAAAACAAAGTGGTCTTTCTCCTCTTGTGTCTCATATGTGGGAAAGGGAAGAGATAAGTGCAGAAATTAAAAGCCCTCTGTAAATTTCCTATGCAGAAGAGTTCTGGAGTGGCCTCTGTTGTATGCCCTCTCCTTCATTCTGTACCAACACCGATCAATGGACTCATTGCCTGCTGTAATTCCCTGCAGTCTTTACTTTACAGGTGAGTAATTTATGGCTTTGTAAAGGGCTCTGGGATGTTTGATTATGTCAAAGGTGTTATTGAAGTTCAGATTGTAGTTGTATCCTAAATAGGGTGAGATTACCAGTGGGATTTATATCATTACATGTGCTAATTTTTTACAACATGGTGCCAATCGCACTGTAGGTGCACTTGTAGCAAAACAAGAGATGGTTCTGTGTAGGTGAACATAAACACTATTAGGTGGTAAGCTATCCAAAACCATGGGCCATGGGCACGACATTGACCACAAGAGGCAGAAGCATTGATAAGCAGGACAAGGAAATGCAACATCAAAGACATTAAACTGAGCTCTCAAGTGAAAGGGTTAATTTTGTGTGAGTTTCTCAGTTCTCGTCTCACTCAAGCTCCCTACTTCATGGCAGTTTGGAGTAAGGAATGGGACAGACTATTCCAGAGCCACAGTATCAAAAGGTGACTGGAGAATAACTTAACTATTATGTAAACTTTTGCTTATGGGGACAATTAAGGCAACTGTAGGTGGAAGTCTCCTGTTTAAGAGGGGCAGAAATTTCAGTGCCTCCCAGCTGAAGTGGCAAGAAAAAAAGAGAATGAGACATGATTATTCCCCACAGGACTCAAGTACTTATCCCTGCAGAGACTTCAGTCACAGTAGGAAAGCTCACACCACACAGAAATAGTTCTCCAATGTGTCTGTAAGTGGGCTGGGTCCCTGGAGATTAAAAGTGCAAGAGCATCCTTCAATCCGGTCCCAACGACAGAGACAGGGAAAGCAGTTAAATTTTCTTTGTAGTGGCAGCTACTACAATGATGTAAGAACTCCTTTCTCTCAGAGGGCTCATATTAGCATTTTCTCTCCATCCAGAGAGTAAATCATGCCATTTAGTTACAGTCTATAGCAAGACTCCAGCATCCCTTTTCTGAGCTCTTACACCCTCACCTTCACCTTTCCTGTCTGAGAGCATCCAGATGTTGTTAAGTGTGTCACAAACCCCACTTCACTCTTTTCAGTAGACCTTCCTGTCTTCTACTTGGCCTACACAACTCCACTTTTATGAAGCTTCTATTTCTCTGTCCATAGAAAAGATGTAGAACAAATAAGTATTCAGAGGGATCCTCAATAGCTCCATCACTGGTGACAGATTCACAAAGTGACTTAAACATCATCATACCAACACTGTGGTATTTAACAGTCAGGAATTGTACTTCAAGACTCAACAGAGCTTAAGAGATATCTTAATCTTCCTTTTCATTATTTAGCAAATAATTGTTTGATATTTGGTAGCTCATGATTTGCTGAGAACTAATCCCTACAGAGTGGGGGAGAGAGGAATTCTACTGTGTTTATTCTGCATATTGCCCAGCCTCTACTTTCAACTGTGAGAACATGTTTTGAGGGATTAGTTACTGCATTTGGAAGAATTATTTGTTTCCACTTTCTGACTGAAGAAAAGGAAAATCTTCTAGGCTACTAAAAATTAGAGGGTGATATTGAATGCATAAGGCAGGCCTTCTTTGCCAAAACGTAACTATGAAGGGTATTGGAGATTACATTAAAGTCTCTGCAAAGAATCAAGTGTGAAGAATCGGAATGGAACACATTGGACTTGTTAAATATTTGTCAAATCTTACATACTTTCCTACCAATTCATGTTCTCCTGCACACGAGGGTCAGGATACCCTCATTTCTGTCCAACAGTTAGGGAACTATTCTTGAAGAGACTGTGGCATTCCAGACTAGAATGTGAAATGCCTAGACAATGCCTTTGCATGGTCAAGGATCCACAAGTAAAGAATGAAAAAATATACCTGACGTGTGATGAATGTGTTTTTAAGGCACATTACAGATCAGCATCAGTGAAATGCGGAAGCAGAGTAAAGCATTCTGCTGTTCTTCCAGGAAAGATCGGTTATGTTTGTCTTAGCCATTAGATCTGAGTACTGATTATCATCTAACTAATGACTATTGGTTTATTTGGGAAAGAGTATGTACATTCCTAGAAATCATAATTGGATGCACTAATAAACCAGAGGACTGACACTCCTTCCAGAGTTTAGTCAAGGGTAAATCATACATAAAACAAGACAAGAACAAGGGAAACAAAATTTAAGGAGCCATTAGGACACAGAAATATTTTTTCTGATGGAACAATTCCACACCAGCCAGACAGATTCTGAACAAAGTCTGGGTCCACTTTCAAAAGAGTGCTATGATAAGAAAGGTATCATAGAATCATAATATCCTAAGTTGGAAGGGACCCACAAGGATGATCAAAGTCCATTTCCCAGCCTTGCACAAGACAGCTCCAAGAATCCTATCATATACCTGAGAGGTAGAATGTAGGGGAAAAAACCCTTTGATAAATTATTGGACATTATTCAAAATAAACAGTGATTTCAAAAATTGAACTTTATTATTAAAGTTACAAAATCCATGTGTCTATATTCTTCCAGAACATTTGCCACTAAATTGATCAAGGTTTCTACAATGAATGATCTCAAAATGGTTATGCTTGAATGACTCTAACATTCAGAGACACAAAAGTCACCCCAGAGGCCTCAGGAAGTAGTACTAATAAAATGCATAAAAGAACAAAGTTTCCCAGGAGGGCTGGCTACAGAGATAACCAGAAAGGAAAACCCAAGAAAGTCAGAATTGCATTGGGAGATGAACACAGCAGCCTGTTGAACTACCAGCACGAAAGTTGGGTAACTTGTGTAGGCGTGGCAGAACCATGGGTTAACTGGTCAAAAAGAAATGAAAATCGAGCAACTTTTAAAAGTAACCCCTGTTAGAAA
>VYZS01077612.1:5614-22701 GCA_013400695.1 Neodrepanis coruscans | reverse complement strand
GAGGAGGAGGCATAAAGGGAGGCAGGGAGCCGGTTGTTGCGTCAGAAATTGAGATGTCTTTATGTACAGTGTGCAACAAAACCACTCCTCATGCCTCCTGCACCTTGGTAACCCAGCTGTGCAATGACTTCTATTCTACAGCTTTTAAGAGCCCAACCTTCAATGTGATTGAGCCATCTTCTGCCTAGAAAAGTACTGGAGGATGTAAAATTACCAGCTGCAAAGCTAAATCTTTTATCGCTGCAGATCTAGTGGGATCTACTATCTTAACCTTAGATGGACCTTTCTTCCTCCCTTTCCTCATATCTTTCCAGTGGCAGCTGAGGAGGATTAGAGCTGCCACACCACAAGGGCTCATGCCTGGGAACAAAGACTAGAGCTTTATTGACTAGTGCAAAGCCCAGAGGACATTTTGTCAGTGAGGCCATGGCTCTGCATCCTAAGCATATTGCTTACTGATCTGGTCACTGTTTAGTTGTTGAATTCTCTAAGTCCACTTACAAAAGGCAGCTTGGAAGCAGCAAGCATCTGTCAATGCATGTCTCAAGGGTCTGCCTGCTATTTAAAAGGTGGTGTCTGACACATCTGTGAATGGAGTGGCAAGCATAATGACTGCAGGCTAAAGAAACATAAAAGCAAGGACAAGCAGTTGCAGCAGGGAAACAGCAGCTTTTCAAAAGCACTGCGTGATGCCAGCTTGCTGCAGACAATAGTTGAGGTGTCTTGGAATAGAAGTAAATGCTCTACAGGTGGCCTCAGCTTGAGGGGCAGTTGTAAAAGGTGCCAGGTATTCAACTGTTCTGTCAGCCCTGATGTGCATATTGTTTAAAACTCACAAAAAGGAAGGAGTAAGAGGAAGCACTGGCACCAGTTGATCTTAGCCTGAAGTTTCTTGACTTGTGTCTTGAAGGTGAATTGGACAAATAAAATTGCAAGTGGCAGACATCCAATGTAACAAAACCGTGGAACTGTTATACTGGGAACAAGTGTCTTGCTGCAGAAGCTGGTTGCACAGGCATGTATGTAACAGTATATAACAGACATATAGCGACTACTGGAGAACAGTCACTTCTTGCTGAGCTCTGTTTTGTCAGGACCTCTTGCTATTTAAAATTTGTGTTGCAGCAGTGCTGAAAATCCAAACAGACCTGAGATTCACTGTGCCACAGAGGAATAATAACAATAAAAAAGGCAGAGAGGGACCTGTGAGCAAGATCTATGGCACATGGATATTCCTGCAGCTGATGCTCACAGCACCGTGCTGAGAGCGACAACATTTAATGCCTTTTCATATAGAAATTTCTGCTTTTTCCAAAAAAAGAAATAAATGCTTCATGTTGTTACATTTCGTCCTTCTGAATTTCTCAGCAGGATGCAAGTGGCTGAGATCTTACTGTCTCTTCTGAAACCATGTTTGCCGGTCTTTTTTGTACTCTAGATGCAGGCTGGATGCTAAACACTGCAATTACTGTCTCAGCAGGTGAACCTCCTGCAAGCTGCTATCCCAAGGCACATTCATACCATAATGTTTCAGCTAGAAGTAAGTTTTAACATGAAAGGGGGAAAAAAAAGGGCTTCTACAACTGTTTTGAATCAAGACTCCATTATCCTTAATTGGCTCATCTAACACAGGATAATTTGGATCACACAAGAATCTGACCAAAACCTACTGCAGCAATTCTAAACTGTCAACCACAAAGGACTAGTAGTCCCAAGGATATAATGTAAAATATCAAAGGAGGTGCTGCTTTGGGTAATCTTAGAGATGGAGCCACAAAGGTACATTGTAGACCTGGACTTTCTCAGTCCAGCTCCAGGGCACTGTTTCTGATCACTGGAGAGACAAGCCAGCTCTAATGACATGCACGACACTGAAAGGAGTTGCACTGTTCAGCATTATTGTGGTATAAATTGACTGCCATCATGCACAAAGTTTTATATTCCATAAATGCAGAGTGTTTATCTTATTTGTTCATGATAGGAAGTTGCAATTTGTGACACATTTTGCGAAATAATGCTGCAGTCCCAGTCACTCCAGCTAAACCTCACCTGCCAAACCTTCACATGAGATTGCCACTCAGCCTAATTTCATGGGCTTGTCTCACCTGGAGAGCATTCCCAGACACAGACCCTGGGTCATTACACAGAGCACTATATGCCCATAAAAACATGCCCAATATCCCATCAGTCAGCAAACCCTCCCTGAGCATTTTTTGTCCTCTCTCTCTGTCACTGAGACAGCCTGACACCATGACCAACCTGCAGTGTGCATTCACCTCTGCTCCATGAGACATGTCCTACCCCTTTCCTGCCAGCTGTCCCCAGCTGTATTCCCTCATCCCATGAACAGAAGCATCTTGGGGTGCCTGTGAAGGGAAGGCCAGGCTGAGAAATAGGATGGAGCTACACAGGCCAGGAATGGGAAAGGCTGGGGTCATGAGAGCTGGAAAGGAGAAAAATGGCCAGTTTTGCACACAGGGAGCAGGAAGCTGTGTGAGGAGAGGCCTCAGAGATGAGCCGTGGGAAGAAGGACCCGTCCCACGGCATCTGGACAAGACAACTTGGGAACACTGCCCAGCAGCCAAGGGTCTCCAGGGACACTCAGCTGTCTCTGGAGGGAGTGTGTGCATGTGCTGAGTGACCTTGCTGACCTGAAAGGGAGGTCAGGGTGAGCTGAAAACAGTGCCTCAGTGTTTTGGGGCAGTGTGGTAGGATCTCTAGGGAAGCTGTGCCAGACACAGGCCTCCAGCTTGATCCTTCTGCTCTGCAACATCCTAACTGTCTTTACTGTTATATTGTGCTTCAGATGCATCATGAAGAATCACTGATGTTCTGAGTAAGAGCAGCTAAAAATAGTGCTAATATAACAAGGATGAGAGATGAATTTACAAGGTGGAGGAAGAAAGCCCAGAAGCCCCTCACTGTCATTATACACTCCCACAGCTTTCAGACATGCTTTCAACAGCAAATGCTCTTGCTGTTTGTTAAGGAAAGAAGAAAATTGCTTATGACAGTGACAGATGCCTGGAAGGCTTCATATTAGAGCGATTTCTTTCTGCCACCTCTTCCTTCAACTGTTCACCTTGTAACCCTGTGTCCTTCAACCAAAGTGTATGGGGCTTAGCTGCCATCAGGTGTGCAGGGTATCTGGTAAGCCATCGCATCAAACCTTTCACTGGGAAAAAACAGACTGGTTTTCTGTTGTTTTCTAGGTTAGCATTAATGAGGCATTTCTCCCTTATCAGAGACAGATGCAGACAAAAACATGTGTGGCTTTTTTCAGGCTCATCCTCATGCTGCTGCAATTTCTGTCACAGTGCAGAGTGTCTGTTTCTTCTGATGTGGCCTAGTGCATCTGCAGAACAATTCCTGAATAAGCTCAATGGATCTGTAATATTTTTAAGCACTTCTTGACAAGAGAGAAGGAGGAGGCTCAAAAGGGGAAATGGCCAAGATCTCAGGCTACCATACGTGGGTCCTTGGTGTTCACACTCCTTCAGACGGTGCAACAGGTACTCCTGGTTGGATGACGACACATACACAAAAAAACCTAGTTGCACCTCACCAGGCTAGATGCCTATACACTTCTCACAAGCTGCAGGAGCTCTGAGTTTAAGCATTATATTAAGAATAAAGGCCATTTCCTCTTCATAGTTCAGCCCTTTGCATAGGAGGGTCAGGGCAACCCCCTGCCCTGGTGCTGTCTCTCACCTGTCTCGCATGCATGGTGCTCTAACCGTGCTCTGCACAGCCCTGCAGAGACCCTGAGCAACCCGTGCCCTGCTGTGAGTGCAATGCAGAGGAAGTGGCTCATTTTAACTCTCTGAAATGCTCTGGAGGCTTCTGGGAGTGTTTACTTCTCCTGTTCTCATAGACAAGGGCTCCAGGGAAGCTACCTTGCAATCTGAACTGTATATAGAGTGACAGGCAGCTGATGCAAAACAGGCTCAAAAGGCAATTTGGGAAAGATAAGTTGGTAGAAAGAGGCCTGGCTCACCCCTCTTATAGCCACAATAAAGCGTTTGATGTGTCCCTTCTCTGCACTTGATCACGTTCCTGCTGCCTGTGTGTTTCATATTATGCAACTGATTGATTTTGCAAGATATGAGAACAAAGTGTCTCCTTGCCCTGCTCCCTGATGTGCGGTGTGTTAGACTGGAAGGCTGGAGCAGAAATGAAAACACACCCCTGAATCCTGTTTTCTCTGCTAATCTCTGGTGCTCAGATCCTTGTTATGCTGGGGGACTCTGTGCTGCAGTAATCTAAAGGCACCCTCCTGAGCATGCTTCATTGGTCTCCAGAGCTGTTCTGCCCAGTAAGGACTGGGATACTTTCTGTATCAAGCAAAAAATTGTGTTCAAACAGGACTTTTTGAGGGTTAATGAGCAGCTCTTGAAGCAGACACTGATCAATGAGATGTGAACAAAGTAAGCCAGGAGGCACAGAGGCCAGCTGTCTTGTCGTCTGTATCCCAATTACATTAAAAAAATCATGGAGAAAGGAGAGAGACCAAGGGCTCAAGTAGTGCCTGAAACCCCTGAAAGCATGGCTCTAGGTATTTCTCATGAAAGCTCAGACTGCTCCTGCTCAAGAACTGCCCTAGAGCCAGCATATTCTACTTTAGCGTTTTCAGCCTGTTACCATGTTCCCAGGGCTGGTCTGCAAAAAAAAGGACTTCACACTGTGATGCTCATACTAGGAGGGAACAGGCAGTGTCAACAGAAGACACCCTCATTGTGTACTTTTGTAGCCAAGGTACATCAGTGTGATAGTGCTGAAGAATTACTCCACTGCGTGAAATCTGGTATTTATCAGAGAGAGTTTGCTTCTGCTTTTCTCCTTTTTTCCTGCATCCAGCTTTACTTATGGCTCCTGGATAATAGAGGCTGAATCCCACTGTGATTTTTAAATTCTTTAATATATGTGCCCTTGGTTCAAAACCCATTAGTCCAGTACAAGAGTCAGGTTGGACTGTGTCAGCAGCAGAGACCAAAGTGGGCTCAAATTTTAAAGAAATTATCTCTAAAATCCTCCCCAACTTTGTTCTATATGAGTCATAAAAGGTAATGTGCAGCAGAGGCTGGAAGGGGAATAGGGACAGTTCTGAAAGCAGAAGGATTTTATTTCCTCTTACATTTTCCCTTCAGATATTGCCTGGAGTTGTTCATGAGAGGGAAGGGGGAAGATATGGTACCTTCAGCCCTAGACAAACAGCAGTGAATCCTTCAGTCTGACAGTATCTGCTTGGTATCACAACAAAACAGTATCAGGCCCTGAACCACACAATGACCCACAGTACAGCTAAGGTGTTATTATATGGGGTCATGGAAATTATTCCCAGCCAAGACTCTATCACATTTTTACCCAAACCATTCTGTGTTTTACAGCTGCTAATGTATTTTCACTTCACCTGTTTCAGTACTGGTGCAGAAACATGACTCAACCAACCTCCACTAGTGAACTAACTGGTCTAATCATCCGGGGTTCACAATTCGGTGAAGGAAATACTTTCTTTAGCAGCAAGTGCATCAGACCAAATCTCCAAGGGGCTTGGGTGGAGACACCCTCCCTGTTCTTAATCAGTCTGGAATCCTCAAACATTCAGCCATGGAAGAACAGTGCTGAATCTAGCATGTACAGGGCTCAGAAGCAGTGCAAGTGCAGACTGGTAAGAGGAAAAGCATTAGGTCATGAGCAGTCCTGCACAGGGACTGAAGGGAAGGAGAGCAGAGTGTGCTATGCACACCGTCAGGTCAGTGCAGAATGAATGGAAAAGATATAGAAGCTTTCAATCAACTACATAGCTAAGCAGACAAAGCTTTTTTCCTCTGAAGGTGAGGCCACCAACCCAGGACTGTGCAGCCGAAAGCATAGGACAGCATGCAGAAAGCCAGGTGTATCAGCTGTAAGCTGTATATGGTGCCTTTCTTGCCACAAACTGCACAGGCTGAACTCTTCAGATTTGAGAATATTCTGCTTCCCCTAATATGGACATGTTTGTTTTCCTGGGGGCCTGTCAGGAAAAGCAATGGTATGTCAGTTGCTGCAACCTCAATGCCATTTTCTGGGCAGGACATGGGGTCTTATGACTGGGGACTTGTGATGACTTGTCTGTGCAGTGACAGATCTTTTGGTCATGCCATAAACACATTCTTCAGTTTTACAACCAGGAATGTCAACCTAGGAAACGAGTTCTGGAAGCAGTGTTTTACATTATCAGTACAGGTCATTCTTTTAATCCTCATTCTGTTGTTTTCCCCCCATTGTCACTACAATTCAGGCTTCATTTCAGCCTTAGTATTTGTGTTACAAATCTCTTACACACATATATGTTGGATAATCATTATGCTCTGCCTCATTTAGATGTTCAATAAGAGGTTGGAAGATGGGCACTGCTGCCCAAGAAGGCTGCAGACCAACTGGAAAGAGTCCAGGTTACAGACCTATAAGGTAAGATGGAAGAATGAGAATTTGTTCAATCTAGAAGTGGGCAGACTAGAAGGACACAGGGTAATGATACATGAAGTACCTAAATGTCACATCCATAAAAGGCTGCAGTTGCAGAAATGATAAACTGTTAGTGTAACCACGCTGGTTAAGAACAAGAAATGTTTGATTACAGAAAGTAAGGATTAGATTAAACAGCAGACAGGATTTTTCCAGCTGTAAGATCATGAAGTACTAGATTGGATCACCTAGGGAAGGGCTTATTACACCATTTTGACAAGCTCCTACTAAATATATAGTTTATTTGCCTCTGCCTTGGACCTTGATGAGGCTGTATATGGTTCTTATGCATACCCTCAGGGAGGGTTTATTGAGGAGATGGTAAAACAGCAGTTTCAAGTTCAGCTTCAGTATCCACATGTGAGGTTTGTGGTAGAATGTTGGGTGCACAGCCTGTCGTGCTCCTAATGATCCCACCTGGTTGCCTCAGAGACAAATACAGAACTATTGTTGAAGAGCGGGGACCCACTGGTTCTGCCCTTTGTAATACTTTCACCAAGCTTTGTTACCCTTTGACCACTGTGTAAGCCAAGCTGACCTGCATCATCAAACTGATTCAGGTTTTTTTTATTTTCTTTTTTATAGTCAAATGGATTTCCACCTACTGTGCAACCCTGGGGAAAAGGAAGTTGATTTTCTGGCTGGAGACAGCAGTTCACAATGACCAGTCCCAAGGGAAAAGATGATATCAGTGTTTTTGAATTTCCAGTTAATTGTGTTTACTGAAAGATTCATAACATTAGAGTGCCTTGAGCTTTGGCCAAATTTGTAAAAGTAAATAAAGACAATTTCGTCCTAATGTTAGAAAACTGACCTTGAATTATTTCTGAGCTCACTTGTTCCAACAACTAGAATAAACCCTGAAGTATATGATGTGAAATAAGAAGCACTGGACTCGTACCTTATTATTTCAGTAAAGAAATGTGTTCAACTGCTCTAGTGAGAAGGCAGCTCTCTTCCAGATGACAGGCCCTAAGAAAGAACAGCTCCTTCCTCCCAGAGCTTGTCTGGTGACCCCTCTGCAGCTCAGTAGACTTCCAGTCACCTTCTCAGGAGGACATGCTGCAAAACATGCTGTGTTAGGAGGCAGCAGAAGTGGAGATGCTTCATAAAGGGGGATCACCCAGGAGCTGAGGATGACCCCAGCACAGGCTGTGTCCTCATTGAGGGCACCATCCCATAGCACCTGAGCATGGAAGGCTGCACAGTGAGTGGTCCATCCATAGTCCTGGGATGGATCAGTGCAAGGGATATTGAAGGAGGCCTGTCAGGAGCAGGAAGAGATGAGGTTAGAGATAGACCTGCCAAAAACATAGCTCAAGGCCTGACTTTAAATAGACCTCCTGGTCCATGAGGGGAGGGTGTGGGAGAGACGAGCCCAGACGAGGCTGATGGGTTCATGTTAGTGCCCGCAGGGTTATGATACCGCATCTGCAGTCTGAGCCTGTTCCTCAGATGGGCAGAGCCATCTCTGACCTCCCTGGGAAGAGCTGTGCAGTTCTGCTCATCCCAGAGATGATGGCAGCCATTAGGTACTGCTGGTTTCCACTCTGATCCTGTCCAGCCTCATCCCTCTGCCGCCTCACTTTCTGCCTGATCACCGATGCCAGCCGGGGTTCTGCTGACTCCTCCCGTGTTTTACGAGCACATCTTGCAAATAGCTCNGGAAGTTGATTTTCTGGCTGGAGACAGCAGTTCACAATGACCAGTCCCAAGGGAAAAGATGATATCAGTGTTTTTGAATTTCCAGTTAATTGTGTTTACTGAAAGATTCATAACATTAGAGTGCCTTGAGCTTTGGCCAAATTTGTAAAAGTAAATAAAGACAATTTCGTCCTAATGTTAGAAAACTGACCTTGAATTATTTCTGAGCTCACTTGTTCCAACAACTAGAATAAACCCTGAAGTATATGATGTGAAATAAGAAGCACTGGACTCGTACCTTATTATTTCAGTAAAGAAATGTGTTCAACTGCTCTAGTGAGAAGGCAGCTCTCTTCCAGATGACAGGCCCTAAGAAAGAACAGCTCCTTCCTCCCAGAGCTTGTCTGGTGACCCCTCTGCAGCTCAGTAGACTTCCAGTCACCTTCTCAGGAGGACATGCTGCAAAACATGCTGTGTTAGGAGGCAGCAGAAGTGGAGATGCTTCATAAAGGGGGATCACCCAGGAGCTGAGGATGACCCCAGCACAGGCTGTGTCCTCATTGAGGGCACCATCCCATAGCACCTGAGCATGGAAGGCTGCACAGTGAGTGGTCCATCCATAGTCCTGGGATGGATCAGTGCAAGGGATATTGAAGGAGGCCTGTCAGGAGCAGGAAGAGATGAGGTTAGAGATAGACCTGCCAAAAACATAGCTCAAGGCCTGACTTTAAATAGACCTCCTGGTCCATGAGGGGAGGGTGTGGGAGAGACGAGCCCAGACGAGGCTGATGGGTTCCTGTTAGTGCCCGCAGGGTTATGATACCGCATCTGCACTCTGAGCCTGTTCCTCAGATGGGCAGAGCCATCTCTGACCTCCCTGGGAAGAGCTGTGCAGTTCTGCTCATGATGAGATGATGGCAGCCATTAGGTACTGCTGGTTTCCACTCTGATCCTGTCCAGCCTCATCCCTCTGCCGCCTCACTTTCTGCCTGATCACCGATGCCAGCCGGGGTTCTGCTGACTCCTCCCGTGTTTTACGAGCACATCTTGCAAATAGCTCACAGCAATCCTAACAGTCATTTCTGCCCAGTAGAGCCCCATTAGCCAACAACTCTCTCCTCGGTCTCTAATGATTCAAACCACAAAGCCATTTGTCATGCTACATCTTCTTTCCAAGTGAGTAAAAGTCAATTAGTGTTTTCAACTTTGCTCTGAAACAGCCCTGGCTCCCTCTTTCTTCTCCATGCTACCAGGAAACCATCTACAATAATGACTTGTTTGGATGTCTAGTGCTGTGTGGCAGCAAATTACAGGCTCTCTAAACTTCCCCCTCCCAGTACTAAACACCTTACACAGAAGCCATGTTTTGCAGCCAGAAATTCCAAGACGAATTAGGTTTTGAGCCAGTCATATGGCTGCTTTTTTTTTTTATTTTTTTTTTTATTTCATGCTCAAGAAAATAAATATGATTTTGGCTTCCAGACCTATCTAAAACACTTAGATGTTCAACAATCTTTCTCATTTTCTCAATCCTGCCTTAGTAAAGGAATAAACTCCGGAAAAACAAATTATCTAAAAGGTCTGCATGGTTCAAACATATGCAGTAGCCACAGAAGTTCTGTGGCCATCAGTGAGTTCTGGTGGCCTGCTGTCCTCCTGGGGCCCTGGCCAGCACTGGGTGTTGTCACACAGCCCAGCCTCCCTGAAAGCGACTGGCTGCAGCCATGCCCGGAGGGGCTTGAAACAAGGGGCTGCTGCACTCAGAAGCAAATTGGCTCCAAACACAAGCTGCTCAGAGTCAAGGTGAATGTCTCTTGCATTTATCACTGTTATAAAGTAATAAGGCATCAAAACTTCATTAGCACATAATAATTGTATTAGAGCTGCAAGGGTTTTAAAGTTAAAAGAGAATATTGTTTCTAAAATGCAAAATCCAAAACTAGTTCTTTCTATCACATTGATATTTTAATTTCAAGGAATAGCCATTAATCAGAGCTGACTGAAATTAAATAAACCTTTTATTAAATTATTTAATTGTCTGGCCAATTTTAATTAAAGAATGCAATTCAATTATTAAACAGAATCAGACATGCTTAGGTTCACTTCTGGTTGGCAATGAATCTACACATTTGCTTAAATTTCAAAGAATCCGAATAGTTAGGGTTGGAAGGGGCCTTTAAAGGTCATCTAGTTCCAACCCCTTCAACTAGAGCAGGTTGTTCAGAGTCCCACCCAGCCTGACCTTGAATGTTTCCAGGGATGGGGCATCCACCACCTCTCTGGGCAAACCATAGCCTAAGAGAAAAGGCTTGAGAAGGACACACCTTTCATTTGTAGACAATGGGTCTCATCCAGCGATGGCTGGCAGTCATCTGCTGATAATGGCTTCTATTTCTCAGCAAGACTCTCAGAGAACAGGCAACTTTTCTACTGCCAGTATGATAGAACACACACTTTGTTTGGATGCTGCCTCTACACTTGCTCCCAAAAGAAAAAAGTCCCATCTTTCCTTAAGGCTTCCAGAGTCAGCTCCTGGACAGAGGTGCTCAGCCTGCACCAGCTGGTGACTCTCCAGTTAGACAATGTGGGCAGAGGTGGTCCACATCACACCTCTACTACAGCCACAGTGAGAAGTGCCTGACCCAGGAGGTTTGTCATACCACTTTCTCGTGAGTATCAGACTCATGGCAGGTGAATAGCATCCCTGAGCTCTCTGATTGAAATCTCCTACCCCACAATGGGGTGTAAATGCCCAGACTTGTGGATATAACAAGTCCTTCCATTTGTAACTATCTCCTCCTGGGCAGTTGATATAGTATCACCTGCCTCAAGGAACTCACACAAATAATTCCTGGTCTGTAGTTCATCAACAAACAGAGATATGGGCTGGCCTTTGATTTCATAGTATCCTTTCTGGAGTAAGCTCATGGAGTAAGCTTCACACAATGCCAGGCTCCTACTCTGATGAGTAGGCTCTCTAGCTTCCACGTCTCCTGACTGTAAGGGGCTTGCCTTGGGAAACAACACAGGGGTCACAAATCAAAGTCTGAGTCAGTTTTGGGGAGAGCAGCCATTGTTTAGCTGCGACTGAACACGTGTACAGTGAAGTGTTTGTGAGGGTTTTGCTCATGTCTGATTCAGCCTTGGAAGCAGCTGGCAAAAGTCACCCTGCCTGGATTCAGTCCCAGCTCACACAATTAGAAAAGTATTAGCTGAACTTAATAGGAAAATCAACATTAAGCAGAAAGGAGCTGGTGCAGTTGTTAAAGACTAAGTAGTGTTTTTCCCTGGCAGAAGCCCAGGCTAATGGACGGCTTCCAGCACCCAGAACAGCCTCCAAATGAAGGCTTAATTGGCCTCTGAAGCCACTCATATAATTACAAACACTTTTAATGAAGCATGAAAAATAGAAGAGCCTGGGACTGTGACATGGAGGGAAGAAATTATCTCATCCATCTCAGAGAATAAAACAAAGCTTTACCTTCTTCCTTACATTAAACCTTCTTCCCACCTCCTGCCTGATCTGCAGACTCCTGTTAAGCACTAATTTCCAGGGCATTGCTAAGACCAAGAAGACATCTAATTTCTAACAAAAGACAAAACTTTTGCCTTCCTCTGGCTGTGGGGTTAACTCTCCACGATCCCACCCTGGGTGCAGGTTGGATCCTGGGGTGGACACTGGAATGGACTTTGACTGCCCACTGCTGGTGTGCACAGCACAGCCCTGCCTGCAGCAACGCAGCTGCTTTGGCAAATGATTTATCATCTGATTTTGCTTTAACTTCGGCTAAATGACCATCCACATTTTCTGTTCAACACCCGCTCCCTGGAATGCAGGTCTCTGCTGATTACTCAGACAACTAACAGCATCTATAGCACTTGGTCCAGGCAGAGCCGCATACAATGCCCCTCAAACCCTGGACCTGCAGCCGCTGTGTGTCCCAGAGCACACTGGGAAAGAGACCGAAGTACAGCTTCCTCAGTTGCTATGCTGGATTGAGTCAAAGATCAATAGGGTTTGTGCCATTTGTTGCTCTACAATTTTCCCATTCACTGGAGACAATTTGCTTGCTTGTTTGTTTTGGGGGAGACTTTCAACTCCTTTGGTGAGTTCTGGTTCACTGAGTAACTGAGGCTGGAAGGCAACACTCAGGCAAAGCAAGCAGAGACATGGCATCCTGTATCCTTTCTATGGATCAGGTAGCATCTGGTCCCACCAAAAGGAAACAACAATCAGGATGTTAGGGAGGACCTAAAGGTGGTTTAACTTCAATCAAGAAGGTTTCCTTCCTGCATATACTGGCAGAACAGCCGTACCTGCACCACACCCAGCCTTGTCCAATTAACTATGCCATCACTCTAGTTAATTAGCCTACTCAGAGCTTTGCAAGCCCACAGCAGTATTTCTCATTCTTTCAGGATCAGTTCAGATCACACTGGACCACTTCACCTTACACTTTTTCGCTGTGTTTATCACTAAGGCTTGTGTCAAGGGCTGTGCACATCCATCACTCACACCTCTATTCCCAATGCTAACAGCTGCAAAAGCTGGGAGGGAAAAAATTCAGGAGAAAAATTCCAATGTCTCATAGGGAAGGGAAAGGCATGGAAAAGGGACTACCACCACTGCCAGAAGGACAGCAACAAGGCAGAAGTCCGCTGGGTGCCTGCTGTGGGGTAGGTAGACACCACTGAGCATCTCTTCCATATTCAGGCTGGTTTTCGCTCATGGCCTTACACACGTCCTGACCTTTGCTCTTGCAATCCCTCCATCTGCACAGCTCTAGTGTTCATTTCTCATGTGCAACATATACCCCTCACAGTGTCCATACAAAGCCACTGAGTCCCTCTGGCCTGGGATGAGAGACAAGAAATTTCCATCCTCTTCAAGAAACTAACTTTGACTAGACTTATTCAGGCTCTTGCTATCTCTGTGGCACTCAGCTGCTATTACACACTGAGAGCTGAACTGGTCATTATTTCATATGACTAATGTTGCTTGCCAGCAACTTTTGTCCTAGAGTTCGATCTCTGCACAGGCCAGACTGTGTCAAGACATACCATAGGACAGTCTCACATCTAGCACTTGTGATCTTAGGTGCACCAGCTGATCTGCTGAAGCAGCCAGTGTTCAAGCAAAGGCAAAGCATCCTCCCTCCTGCAGGAAGATGGTGATTAACAACTGCAGTTTCCCTGGCAGAGTCTGGACACAATCAGCCCCAAAGCAATTGCTTTTTCCTGGCTTGTACTGGGTTTTGTATAATTTAACAGTTAAAATGCTCAAACTTGATCAAATCACACTTGGCTAGAGAAGATCTGACATGAGCTTAACTGCCCTCAAGTGATAATAAGCAGAAAGTGCAGATAAAGAAGGCACCTGAAAAGAAGCACGTTTTGCAGGAGCCTGAGTGAGACTTCAGAGAGGCTCACTGGTACAAAAAAGGCTTTCCCTCACACGTCCTAGGCACAAGCCTGGGATTTTGCTTTGAAGTGTCTCCTCTGGCCTTCCCCAAGGGCTTGCAGGAGTTCCCTGTTTTCCTCTTTGCTCAGATAACCATCAGACCAGCTAAATGAATACAGCATGGCAAGCACAAAGCTGTGCCAAATGAGTCTTCAGAAGACAGGAAAGCACCCCAGCTCATAGTCCACCTGTTTTTTTACAACTGAGATTATGCATGTTCTTGCACAAACTCATTTACTAGATAATGACTCCAGGTGCAAATATCAAGACAGCAGTTGTGTCTTTTGCCACGTGGGCATGGCCCTGCCACAAAAGTAGCAGAAAAAAAATATACAGGGCCTTCACTGTCAACACAAACAGGGCTTTCTTATTGATGGGGATGTCATTGTAAGAGGGTGACTAGGAAACTGGTGCATGGTCACCCAGCTCTAGATATTTCCATCAGAATTGTACAGGTTGAACAGATGATAAAAGCATCCTAGCTGTTCTCTGCAGGGGCAGAAGGGTTCTCTGATACAGATGATCAAGATGGTCCAGAGTCTGCAGAATCAAGAGGGCCGAACCTTTTGCCCCCAGGCAGCTCACAAGGAAGCTCACATGGTGGCACATGTCTGGGGTGAGTCGGTGTGAATCAGATAGCAAAACTGCAGGTTATCAGAGAGACCAGAGAGGTCTGTCTCACATGTGTCACCAGGGAACAGGAGCTGTAAGCTCTAACCTTAAACAGGAGCAAGAGCCAACAGAGGGTCTGTCCCCCATGTGGGCGACTCGACCAGGAGTCTCAGGGGTGATCTTATCACTCTCTACAACTACCTGAAAGGAGGGTGTAGCCCATGTGGGGGTTGGCCTCTTCTCCCACGCAACTATCAACAGGATGAGAGGCCAGAGTGTTAAGCTGAGGCAGGGGAGGTTCAGGTTGGACATTAGGAAGAATTGTTTCACAGAAAGAGTAATTAGACTCTGAAATGGGCTGTCCAGGGAGGTGGTGGAGTCACCATTCCAGGTGTTTAAGGAAAGACTAAAGGTAGCACTCAGTACCATAGTCTAGTTGACAGAGTAGTGTTCAGTAATAGGTTGGGTTTGATGATCTCAGAGCTTTTCTAGCCTAATTGATTCTGTGATTCCATATGACTGAGCAGGGTTCTGTTGAGGGGGTGTGATGGACACACGGGGATATCCCTGGCCCCAGGGTAGCTGTACTCGTCTCTTAACATCTGTTCTTTCTGTCGCTTGCAAGTCCAGCCCCGCTCACAGAGAACTCTAAACCTTGGAGGAAACGCTGACAGGGCAGGCTATGATTAGACTACCTCCAGAGGAGAAATATAGTCTGATAACAAAAGGGAGATGGGTAGGAGGGCTGGGAGGAGCCCTGCCCAGGGGGCGGAGGGAGTTGCAGTCCCGTGTTTTCCATGGCTGTGTCTCAGCCTATACCGTGTGCTGGAAAGCAGGTACTGTGTTTGCTGAAAAGCAGCTCCAAACAACTGACTCCTTTCACGAGGGAAGCACATGGGCAGAAGATTTGCAAAAGTTCAGACTATACTGATTCTTTTTCAGCCCTTAAAAAATGGTTGCTCTGTGTATTGCTGCTGAACCAAGTTCCCCCCCACAGGCATGAGGTGGGGAGGGAGGGAGGCAGAGAGAATGGAAGCTGCCAGTAGCAGAGCGATGAGAGCAGCTCGTTTGGATTTGACTGAAGAACAAGTGGGATGTTGATTCCCAAGCAGGGCTGTTCATGTCCTGTTTTTCTAAAGGAGAAAGGACGTCAGAACTCTTCCAATAGAGGGAGCACCGGGACAGCCGTGGCCACTGTCAACACTCACAATGAGGTGGCTTATTTTGGCATGGGAAAACCTGGATGCCCGTACATTCATCCTCTAGGGAATATGTAGCTGCACTCTGAGGACTGGGGGGAAATTTAATAATCAGAAAGCAAAGATTTTAAACTTGGAGATCATTCTGATTTGTTTGTTTGTTTTTAAAAAAAGGTCTTACTAAGTCTCTCTGAAAAAATCTCTGAATTTGGATTTGAAAGGCATTTGTGAATCAAGCACAGCAGCTTTCAGACCTTCCTTAGGAATTACAAAAAATGACTTGTGGTCACTGTGAACTGGAATGGAAATTATTTTGTACATGCCACAAGGACATGTTTCAGACCAGCAGTCTCTGTACTCAGGGAATCCAGGCTGATTGGCAACAGATGAAATGTAATGTTTGTATTAGTTTTGGTGACCATAGCAATACCAAAATTATTACAAGTTTCATGTTTATCAGATTGACAGTGTAAACTAATAAATGATCACCTGTTTTTACTCAACAGAGAGACTAGAATAGCTTGCTTCCTAGTGTGCATACTGAAAGTAAGAATATTGAGTTTCCTCTGTTTAGAGGAAGCGTTTTTGGCATGCTTTGCAGAATTTATTTTTGTGATTCCAGTTATTGTAGCTGTGGCAGGAAAGCGCAGATGAGAAGTACAGGACTAGCAGTTTGAGACTGATAAGAGCCTGGTTTAGATACTGGTGTGAAAACCAGAAGTCATTAAGGACAGCATGTGTAAACATCGAGAACTGTATCATCAAATCTGTAATCGTGAAGCATGATCATGACTCAGGCTAAAAGCCAAAAAATTCCAACAATGGATAGTGCCCAAATGGCAAGGTCTTTTGTCATGAACTAACAGCAGGGGTGACAGTGAGGAATTCATAAAATCCATCCTGCTGCCTCGAGTGCAGATGAAGAATAGGTTCAGTTCTTTCTTGTGCTGCTGCTCACATCTGCTGTGTCCCAAAATGGCTCAATCTTTTCTGGATCACATCCTCTCCAATCCAACACAGTGAATTAATCAGATAAGATTTCTCGCATGAGTGGAATTAAACATACACACAAGTATTTTACTGGAGCAAAGCTTTATCTTTATGATGCCTGAAACTTTTCTGAAGGCTCACTAAATTTCACAGCTCTCAGCATATTTCTGTGTTAGGTAACCAGCAAACTTTTCTTGAAGGTTCTTGCAAATCTGAAGAAAAATTGGATGGCAATTTTGAGAAAGCCACTGGTACCCTGATGCTTGATAAGGGAAGGCTTTTGTTGGAAATTCTGGTATTAACTAAGAGGGGGAGAGACTATGACTGGCTGGTAAAGCCTGCTTTGAAGCCAACTTCCTCACAAGATTTCTAACAGTTTGGGAGTAGGAAAAGAGAACTACTACTGCAAAACTTTCATAAGCCAGCAAATGAAACTGTCCCAACTTATATTTTAGGATACAGCTTTTTTTTCAATCTCAAAAAGTAGTTGAACCATCCTGGACAATTTCATAGTCATTCTGAGGATTTCATACTTGTTGAAATGAGATATGGCATTATTATTAAGTTTTACCTAATTTTAGTGGTAAACCTCTTTGGGTAATTATTGAAAAGAAAAATCAGTGACATGTAGCTTTTATATCTTCAGATGCTGTTTTCTTTTAGATCGGAAGAGC
>VYZS01077611.1:11813-29197 GCA_013400695.1 Neodrepanis coruscans | reverse complement strand
CTTAAAACTTGGAAGTATTCTATAGCTATTTTGTTTTTAAACATCATTAGCATGAACAGACTAAAGATTTTGCCATCAGATGATGGTAGTAGCACATTTCCACCCTTAGTTACAAAATATAAAAATACTGATTTAAACAGATCCTAGAATCCATTTCTTACAGATGAGTAACATTAAGTGCTAAATATGGGGAGAAGTTTTATAGCGAAATTTGGATTTTGAAAAATGCTGTTGCATTAACAGAGAGTTTAAGATGTTTACCCTAAAATATTCTATAACTGGTGACTAAATCACTTTTTAGAGGTCTTTTAGGCTTTTCCATAATTTTNAGTGTGATAGACTGAGCTCTCAAAAACTATTCATACTCATTTTAAAAAGATGACATGAACTAAGGTAATGCCTTCCAAAATATGATCATCATGCCTTCTCTTTGATTAAAGGAAGAAAGAAAAACACAGTGTGACACCATTTATTGGTTAAATTAAATTTGAAATATAATAAATATTAAATATTATAATTGGTACAGGCATTTATGTATCATTTACGGATAGGCCTAAGCATACAGTGATACAACTGAGCTTTTTTACACACCCACAGCAATGGCAAGCAGCCTTTGATGCTGTCTGAAGGGCTGGCAGGGTCATCAGCCATCTGTTCCCACACTTATTTGCCTAAGTAACAAACAGCTTCGCCTGCAAATAAACCAGACTCCAGAACCCACAAGCTCTGCAAACAAACCAGACTCCAGAATCCATGAGCACTTGGCCTAACTCATACTGGGATTCACTCCTGCAGATGGTCTCAGACTTACACACAGGAGGGGACACTGTACATTGTTAATTATCTGTGACTTGGGGTGGGGCAAGAGAGGGGTTTTTCAAAGGGCACAGTTTTCTCCCAAACACACACATTTGTAGCCCCACTGGTAACTCTCTCATCGAACAGGGGAGGCTGAGCTCAGATCTCAGACTAGTTGGAGAAAAGCAGGGCCTCGATACTGAGGCTGCAGCAACTCCAAGAAGATTTGTAAAGCAGAAAATAATGGGCTGAGCTGCCAGCACAGTGCTAAGCCGAGGAGCACTCTGTGTAACTGCACACAGCAGGGCACCAAGCAGCAGGGGAGAAGATTCTTTGCGTCTACATCTCACCAGTACAACCATTATCAAAAGACAAGCATCTAGCTCTGGCACTCATAGCTCAAGAACACTGATAAAATGCGGAAGGCTATAAACCAAGAGAGCAATAGAGGATGGAAAAACTTGTTTTGTGCTGAGACAACTCAAGGAACATTCCTCTCCATCCTCAGTGAGAAAGGGGTGACCATATCTCCACCTACACAGGTAAGGGAGACCTCACTAAAGATTCTCCAATGAAGGTCTGATCTGAACAAGAGAAAACAAGGTAACTAAAAGGGACAAAAAAAGTAGGGTAGATTTTGTGGATTAGAAGGATTATGCATTTGGTTTTGCAGGTTATAGAAAATGGTGAGGACAATTAACCCATGGAAGAATTTTGAAAGTCTATAACAAGCCTTGAGTCAGAGGAAGTATTTTCAGACACACAGACTTTCTAAAGCACATATTCAACTCAAAGGAATCAATTCAGAGTTACCCTACAGCTTGCATGAGTCCAGCAGTGAGAACAGGTAATCAGAGAGTTAAATTACTGGTGCTCTCTATAAAAAACCCATAAACAACATCAAAATGGCTCAGTTGTGGACTTGGTAGTATGAGGACAGCAGCTGGACTACATGATTTTAAGAGTCTTTTCCAACCTAAATGCTGTCATGTAGTTAAAAAACTATATTTTTTAAGGTTTGTAAAAAGACTGCTTTCCTTTGAAAAAACACTTTTCAGGGCAGATTGTTGAGCTTGTAGGAGGAGTTTAGTATGGTTTATGTTTCTACATTTCAAAACAAGATTTGAATAAAAAGATTTATTCCTTAAAAATTCAAACTCTTAAAATACAATTATAGTTTGTATAATAAATTTTAATACAGAGAGAAATAACCCACATTGAAAGAAAGCCATGACACTCTGAAAAATCTAAGATCAACTCAAACATCACATTTCACAAGGATAAAATCATAATCCCTGATGTTTTTCCACCAGTTTAATTTTATTAGCACTCACAAGCTGTGTTATAAAAAGGCCATTTGCAGGTGCAAAATCTCACTTGCAATTCTACTGCTGTCAATAAGAATAACCCTGTCTTGGACCACAAACAGGTCATGCTGATGACAAAGGCAGGTTTGCAATTTATACACGGTGCAATCCTGAGTCCCATAATCCCATAATAAAAGTTGCACCAGTTTAACAGCGATGTTGTTTTACATTAAAGTGACAGAAAACTAAGTCTGTACCGGTTCTAAAAGTAACAATTTTCTTTTCCTCTCTACACCTGCTGTTGCTGCCAACTCCTTTAGATCAGCAGGAGACTTATGTAAGTGAAGTAACTTGAGGAAACTGAGCTAGCTTAAAAAAAAAAAAGTTGGCTGGGAGGTGGGGAGATATGTTCCTGTTGATACTTTTCAACTCTCAGCACGAATATTAATGCTTACATAAAAAGCAGAAAGATGTAATCAAAGAGAAGCATGAAGGATAAAGTCACCCCTTTTCACAGCAGCATAGCTTTAGCTGCAGCCAGTTGAAGTTTAACTTTTCTCTAAAGATCTCTTCTTACACAACATTATCATTCATTTAAGGACTGCAATTTAAGGACACTTTCCTTGCATGAGTCATTCTGCAGACAGCAGAACTCGGAGTTTTACACAGAAATGCAAATTTTGCATGAAATAGCAAAATTTGATACCCTTCTAACATTTCAGTTGTGAATGTGCTTGTACTTGGAAACTGTTTCATCCCTGAAGAACACAATCTTTTATAGGAGCTCTAGAAACTAAGAGCATGCAGAAGGTAATTTAGAATTGCAATAAGAACATCTGGAGACAAGGTTTAATAATCAAACAGATCCATTTGTTCTTACACTCTCCATAACAACCAGATATCCAGATCTAGGTAAGCAGATCAACTGAAATGTAGGTTGTCAAAGGTGCTCACCTATCGTGTACATTCTGTTTTATTGCTTATGCCAGTTGGGACTCACAGTTATCAAATAAATGATGATAAGCATCTGAAGACACAACCTTATTTTTCAAAGGCAGCATTCTAGAAGAATGATAGATCTAGTCCTCCAGGTACTCAAAAACTTAAGAGGAAGAGCAATTTCATGAATAAATATTTCTCTGATGCTCTTAAGTGAAGCAGAACTAGAGAAAGGGGGAATATTTTGCTCCAACTAGAAAGAAATTTTTTTTCATTCTCAAGTCATTCTGTGAGTAGCAAAACTAATGAAACCTGTACTGCTGCATCTCAAGACTGTTGACTTGGGCAACTAAATACATAAAAGCTGTGACAGCACTTTTTCCTGCAGTTGGGCTATTCATAATGTTTGTGTCCCTGAATTCCCTGGAGTCTCATAACACAACTGATTTAGAGCCCTGCCCTCTCCCTTCTACCCAAATTCATATCATCATGAAAAGAGCAACCAACCAACAAATTCAAAGGTAGAGGAGAGGGGAAGAAAGAGTGACACATGTAGCATTAAAAGCCTCGCTTAAGTCAATATAGCAAAATAAAATTGAAAACTGTCCTTTTTTTTCTTGTGGGGTTTTTTGCATCTCATCATTTTACGAAAGATGAAAATAATTGAGAAAGTCAGAATTGCATTCAGCTATCCAAACTGGACAGACAGTAAATAATTTACTGCCAGGCAGAGATGAGGCTTAGATCATTCTGAAAAGCAACTGACATGGATGTGAATGCACATCTCAGTTGCTATAATGAGTTACCACAAAAGTTGGTAAATAAGAGTAATAAAATGGCAACGCGGTGCTATACAATCTTTTTGCTAATTTCCCCCACCCACTCTTCTTTCATCCAACCCAGAGCAACATTTGCAAAGGATTCTATTCACTAGGCAGTTCTCCCACAGAGAAAAGGCAAGGTTACCTTAGTATTGTCAATTAATTTTGACACCTGCTTACAAAGATTGATCAATCGTTTCTGATGTCTCTCTGCAGTGCTATTATTTCTAAGTCTAGAAAAGAATACAACAAAGCCAAGAATACTCCACATCTCTCACCAAAGAATTAATGGTGCCAAGTTACCCTTAGGCAGAATATTTGCCTCTTACAATAACATTTCTGATGCTTGCTAATGCAAGTCACTCATTCCCCGAGATCAAAAATAACCAACTTCACTTACATGAAGAAAAGAAAGATCCTTTTATTTTCAAGTGTTTTAAGCCTACCCTTGAAAATCGTGTTTCTTCAAATTATGTAGCGACAAGTTTTACATATGTCAAGTTTAGGTCATTAAAAATTCAATTAAAACCTTGGGTAACAGACACACACACACAGGCACTTCACTCAGCTGAAACTTCGGAAGAACGTAAATGTTTGGAGTAATAAACAAGATTCTATGAACATTTGTATAGATCATATTCTACAACCCACAAACTGCCTGTTAGTGAAGTCCTAACACAAACACACTTCTCAATTTCTGTCATACTGAAACCATCTTCATAATAATTCTTATTGACAGAAGCAACTGCTGCAGAAGTGATGTACATCCAACAGAACTTGTCAAACTGCTGCAAAAGTCCAGCCATGGCTTCTTAAGGACAAGGCAGATACTCGGCTTCACAGATAAATGGAAACAACAGGCAGATGTTCCACAACAATAAGCCACCAATTCCCAAAGAAGTCAGAAAGGTCTTCCATCACCCAGACATCAGACAGACCAACATTCTTGTACCAACTCTTCACATGGAAATACATGGAGCTTGACTCATCACCCATTCAACACCCATCTGAATTTTCAGGATTCAAAATATAACCACTCCCAGCTGCTGCTTGTGTTGTAAGACACATTTAATACATTTCACTCAATCCCCAATTCATAGAGCTTGAAAACCTTTAAATCTTCAAATGTTTATTTTCTTTGCAGAGTAAACTTTGCTTCCAAGAATAAAGATGAGCTATTAAAGATACTGCTGTGAGAGTCTCCTCAGTAAAAACAGGTCTCTCCAACAGCTTCCTCCCGTGATCAAAATCACGATGCAAGTATTACTGGCATTTCTAAAGCTAAGCATGAAAGAATATAGAGCAGCTAATGAGAAACCTCTTCTGACTTCACCAAAATTTCTAACAGCCCATCGATTAACCACTGTGTTAGCTCAGCTCAGAAGAGGTGCCCTTCCAACATCCAGCCAGAACTTCCTCTAGGTGGGGATGGATTATTAACTTTCTACTAGAGGGGGAAAATGTAACCACTACGCTTCCTCACTTCACAAACACAACCAACGTCAAGAAACATAAATGTTTTAACAGATAAGCAAGATAATACCGGTAAGAGTGGGATAAGGGCTCCAGTAACCATTCAGAGAATATACTAATTCACAACAAGCTTGGAAATTGAAGAAATTACATGTGCTTTGGTCCTTGCATTATTAGGGTCTTTTGTGAGTGGCACTAAGACAAAGGATACAAGTAATCTCTTTAAAGCAAGGAAATTACAGCTCTGTAGATCCACACACACAAAGAAGATTCACCTGGGCCCCCCTCTCCTCACTCACAATCCCTCTATAATTAGCTCATTGTTCCACAGCACAGAGCAGGACAAACCCCAAACCCCCAATACACACAGGCAACAAATGACCAACTCTAAAACCCTACTATCAAGTGCAGGAAAATGTATTGTATTTGCCTTGCATTACATATATAGCTGAGTTATAATCTTACTGATGGAATATTTTCAGATAATTGTTACTTTCTTCACAGTGTGCATATTACTTCAGCCAACATGTCTGACTTCAGCTACTCCTTCCCAAGCTAACAAGTTACTGGATTTACCTTTTCATTTATTTAGGAATGGGCAACTTTCTATTAAATGTTAAAGAGATATGTAAATTATATAGCTTCATTTCAGTTCTCCAGAGAGAAAACTGAACTTAAACATGATTTTAAAATATACAATTATTGATATTTAACCCATAAAAGCAGTTTCCCCAAAGACAGAATTTGAATCCTCCAAGATGTAGCCTCCCAAATGTATTGCAATTGGTTGGATATTAAAACACTTTTCAGCTATACATGTGAACATACCTAATAAACAGAGCTTCTGCTTTTAAGGGGTATTTTACAAGGGAATGAAATGAGATGTCCTGTCCAAGATTATATAGCAGAATAACAGCAAGCAGTATTCTTCACAGCCAGTCTTTACACTGCTACCGAAGGGGGCGGGAGGAAAGTGACAGCCCTATAAATTAAGTCTTCTTTCCCACTACATATAGGAAAGCAAGTGTCAAGGTGTGCTTCCTTCTCACTGATCAATGACTTGTTATCACATCCACTTTTTAAGAATGAGAAGGTAGTTCGAGCTTTACTGAGCATTCGGCACCGAGCAGACTCCTTTGCAAAAATATGTTCTAGTTTCACATTTCGCACTCTCTCCGGCAAACCTTGTCATTAGGGCTGTACGTTTCACTCAGTTGCACTTACCTTGTCCCGGGTGTAAGTGACAAATGCCCACTTAGCTAGAAACTTGAATGAAAGGAAGACTGGAATGAGCTAAATACTTTCACCCTTCAGAAGGAAAAAGTCATTAAAATCCACTACTTATTTTTGCTCCCTGGGCAGCCCCATGAAGTGCACATGTCATTTCCATGACATTTCCAGAAGGGACAGCAGCGACACAGCTTTAGGCCGATTTCTCCCTGTCTCTCAGTTCCCATGAAGTGGAGCAGCCTATTTTCAGCGGTAAGTCAGCAGGTACAATTTTCCTTCGGAAGATTGTGCCCTGTGTTCTTAAGGGGTGGAGGAGCCTATTTCATCCTTAACTTCTGCCACATACTTCCACCACACACGAGCAAAACATAGCAGACACAATCGAAACAAAAAAGAAAAACAGGCAAGTGAAAATGACAGGAAAAGGGTGTAGGGATGAGAAAAAGAAAATCGCAATAAGCAAAGACTTACTTGAACCTGCCCTGGCAGTGTTGGCACTGGTCTCCCACCCAGCCCTGGTCGCAGACACAGGTGGAGTTGACACAATGACCCGAGAAGCAGGAGATTTTGTCGCAGGACTTGGACTGGGACACCTGGGCATAGAGAGCCAGGTAGAGGAAGCCGTAGAAGAGCAGCCAGCTGTTCACATCCAGGAGCGAGGCGAAGCAGCAGCAGCAGGCGGAGGGGAAAGGTCTCCAGGCGCCCGGGGGTGCGGGGGCAGCTCCCGCTCTCCTGGCGGCGCTGCCCAGGTCCATCTTGGCCGCAGGGGCCGCGGGCCGAGGTGCGGCCGGCGCCGGGCAGCGATGGCAGCTTCCCCCGAGGGGAGATAATCCAGCCAGGGAGATTCAAACCCCCCGCTTCCTCCTCGCCTTCCTCTCCTCCCTCCCACCCTCCCTCCCGACACCAGCGCTGCCTCCTCCGGCCCCTTCAGCCCTCCGCGCCCCGTCACTCCCGAGGGGAAGCCCGGCAGCGCTCAGCCATCCGCCCCTTCTCTTCGTCGTCCTCCTCAGGGCTCATCGCTCCCGTCTTCTTCCATGGAGGAGGAGGAGGAGGAGGAGAGCTGCCTCTTGACCTTGNCATTTCTAAAGCTAAGCATGAAAGAATATAGAGCAGCTAATGAGAAACCTCTTCTGACTTCACCAAAATTTCTAACAGCCCATCGATTAACCACTGTGTTAGCTCAGCTCAGAAGAGGTGCCCTTCCAACATCCAGCCAGAACTTCCTCTAGGTGGGGATGGATTATTAACTTTCTACTAGAGGGGGAAAATGTAACCACTACGCTTCCTCACTTCACAAACACAACCAACGTCAAGAAACATAAATGTTTTAACAGATAAGCAAGATAATACCGGTAAGAGTGGGATAAGGGCTCCAGTAACCATTCAGAGAATATACTAATTCACAACAAGCTTGGAAATTGAAGAAATTACATGTGCTTTGGTCCTTGCATTATTAGGGTCTTTTGTGAGTGGCACTAAGACAAAGGATACAAGTAATCTCTTTAAAGCAAAGAAATTACAGCTCTGTAGATCCACACACACAAAGAAGATTCACCTGGGCCCCCTCTCCTCACTCACAATCCCTCTATAATTAGCTCATTGTTCCACAGCACAGAGCAGGACAAACCCCAAACCCCCAATACACACAGGCAACAAATGACCAACTCTAAAACCCTACTATCAAGTGCAGGAAAATGTATTGTATTTGCCTTGCATTACATATATAGCTGAGTTATAATCTTACTGATGGAATATTTTCAGATAATTGTTACTTTCTTCACAGTGTGCATATTACTTCAGCCAACATGTCTGACTTCAGCTACTCCTTCCCAAGCTAACAAGTTACTGGATTTACCTTTTCATTTATTTAGGAATGGGCAACTTTCTATTAAATGTTAAAGAGATATGTAAATTATATAGCTTCATTTCAGTTCTCCAGAGAGAAAACTGAACTTAAACATGATTTTAAAATATACAATTATTGATATTTAACCCATAAAAGCAGTTTCCCCAAAGACAGAATTTGAATCCTCCAAGATGTAGCCTCCCAAATGTATTGCAATTGGTTGGATATTAAAACACTTTTCAGCTATACATGTGAACATACCTAATAAACAGAGCTTCTGCTTTTAAGGGGTATTTTACAAGGGAATGAAATGAGATGTCCTGTCCAAGATTATATAGCAGAATAACAGCAAGCAGTATTCTTCACAGCCAGTCTTTACACTGCTACCGAAGGGGGCGGGAGGAAAGTGACAGCCCTATAAATTAAGTCTTCTTTCCCACTACATATAGGAAAGCAAGTGTCAAGGTGTGCTTCCTTCTCACTGATCAATGACTTGTTATCACATCCACTTTTTAAGAATGAGAAGGTAGTTCGAGCTTTACTGAGCATTCGGCACCGAGCAGACTCCTTTGCAAAAATATGTTCTAGTTTCACATTTCGCACTCTCTCCGGCAAACCTTGTCATTAGGGCTGTACGTTTCACTCAGTTGCACTTACCTTGTCCCGGGTGTAAGTGACAAATGCCCACTTAGCTAGAAACTTGAATGAAAGGAAGACTGGAATGAGCTAAATACTTTCACCCTTCAGAAGGAAAAAGTCATTAAAATCCACTACTTATTTTTGCTCCCTGGGCAGCCCCATGAAGTGCACATGTCATTTCCATGACATTTCCAGAAGGGACAGCAGCGACACAGCTTTAGGCCGATTTCTCCCTGTCTCTCAGTTCCCATGAAGTGGAGCAGCCTATTTTCAGCGGTAAGTCAGCAGGTACAATTTTCCTTCGGAAGATTGTGCCCTGTGTTCTTAAGGGGTGGAGGAGCCTATTTCATCCTTAACTTCTGCCACATACTTCCACCACACACGAGCAAAACATAGCAGACACAATCGAAACAAAAAAGAAAAACAGGCAAGTGAAAATGACAGGAAAAGGGTGTAGGGATGAGAAAAAGAAAATCGCAATAAGCAAAGACTTACTTGAACCTGCCCTGGCAGTGTTGGCACTGGTCTCCCACCCAGCCCTGGTCGCAGACACAGGTGGAGTTGACACAATGACCCGAGAAGCAGGAGATTTTGTCGCAGGACTTGGACTGGGACACCTGGGCATAGAGAGCCAGGTAGAGGAAGCCGTAGAAGAGCAGCCAGCTGTTCACATCCAGGAGCGAGGCGAAGCAGCAGCAGCAGGCGGAGGGGAAAGGTCTCCAGGCGCCCGGGGGTGCGGGGGCAGCTCCCGCTCTCCTGGCGGCGCTGCCCAGGTCCATCTTGGCCGCAGGGGCCGCGGGCCGAGGTGCGGCCGGCGCCGGGCAGCGATGGCAGCTTCCCCCGAGGGGAGATAATCCAGCCAGGGAGATTCAAACCCCCCGCTTCCTCCTCGCCTTCCTCTCCTCCCTCCCACCCTCCCTCCCGACACCAGCGCTGCCTCCTCCGGCCCCTTCAGCCCTCCGCGCCCCGTCACTCCCGAGGGGAAGCCCGGCAGCGCTCAGCCATCCGCCCCTTCTCTTCGTCGTCCTCCTCAGGGCTCATCGCTCCCGTCTTCTTCCATGGAGGAGGAGGAGGAGGAGGAGAGCTGCCTCTTGACCTTGCGCTTTCTCCTCGCCAGATGTGCCCCCCACCGGCGTGCACACACCACCCTCCACCATGTAGCCCGCGGCTCCCCCCGCTCCTTTGTGGTGCCCGCGGCAGTGGAGCGGCAGCGCGGGGAGGCGGGGAACGCCGCTCCTTTCGCCAGGCAGCCAGCTGGGAAGTGAGGGCGGCCGGGGCCCGGAGCCGCTACGGCATCGCGCTCCGGCGGGGCGGGGAAAGGACTGGAGAGCTCTTATCCCCGCTCCGTTATTAGCCCTGCAGGGAAGGGAGGCGGGAGGGAGAGAGAGGAGGGTTAACAGCCCCTCCGCGTCCCAGCTGACAGCTTCCAAGCAGCCATTTTTAAAGGCTAATTGTCATCTCCGCTCGGAGCCGCCTCCCGTCTCTCGGCCCGTTTGGATCCGTCCCTCGGTGGGGAGCGGGGTCCGGCCCGGGGCGGGCGCGGCGGGATGAGCGCTCACCGACAGCTCCCAGCCCTGCCCACGGCCACCTCCGCCGCCCACGCTTTAAAGAACGGGAGCAGGAGAAGGAGCGGCTCCGGCCCCGCGGGGGAGGGCAGAGGGCTCGGGTGTCCCCCGGTCTGCTGCCTCTGCTCCTCTTCGCCGAGTCAGAAGAGGAACCTCTGTTCCACTGCTCCGGTATGTTCCTCAGGTCGTGCAAAGTTCAGAGGCGGTTTGCTTCGGGCTTGTCCGATTTCGTACGAGTAGAGATGTTACAGCTTGTTTTGAAAACTGCACCTTCCTGAGGTCTCTGCTCCATCTTTTCATTTTATGGTTCAGATCAAGACCTTGCCTCCTGCTTGCGGCATGATGAGCACTCACAAAAGTTCTTGGCTTTGTAAACAGAGCGGTACAAAAGTAATACTTGTAATAAAGTTGCCTAAAATGTCTTTTTTTTTTCTCTCTCCCTGAAAAGTGTTCCGTACATTGTCCATCTTTTCAACACAACTAGGACCTGTTTTCATTTTAAAATCAGTCAAACCCTCTGAAACTTTCTCCTTACACTGAAATTGAGAATTTATGAGATGATGTCTCTATTCCAAGCAGATGAAGAAAGCGAGTTTAATTTCATCCATCTCAAAATAAGTAACTCTGAAGTAACCTCTGTTAAAGTCTGGAATGAGATCCAAATTGACCACTCTCCAGATTCTGACCCTTGGGGCATGTAGGATTTGTTTGGGGTTTAGTTTAACCTGTTTTCCTAGGCACACCATTCAACCATCACCTGAATTTCCAAAAAATCAAAGTCTATCAGTTCTACTATAAAGGGTATCTTTTTGTGCCCGGCATGAAAAAAGAGTCCAAGCCAAATCAGGATGTCAAAGCCAAACATGGTACAAGCATCACAGAGAAAGGGTCTTAGCCTTAAGGAGCTTAAAGTCTTGATGAAGGGAACACCTGCCAGTGTATGGGGAAAACAGGGAAAAAGTGATTTTTCCAGTTTCATTCCACAGAATGTCAGGAGGTCCAAAAGCTGCTCTCAGTCCAAGAGTACATTGTACATTGTCTTCCTAACAAAGCTGAGATAGATAATTTCATTGTCCTCCATCAGACACATTTCTTAGCTATTAGGCATCTCTTTGTATGTGTTTGGTAATGACTCGGTGAGTTCATGCAAAGAGAGGAAATGGAAATTGTGTTGCTGCTTTATATTTTATGATAAAAAGCTGGGGCTGAAGCCTTTGTCAAACAGTCTGCTAATTGTACAATATCACATGTGATTAAGGCTGCTGAACAACTGTCCTCTGTTAAATACCATTATGGGACCAGAAGTGCAGTTAAAAAGAGATCACAGTCCAAGACACAATGTCAGTTCAAGAATACTCTTTGACACAGAAACACTTTAAACAATAGTTTTGCTTATCATGAGAGGGAGATACATTCCTCCTCCACTTTCTCAGTTCCTTTAAACCAACATCAAATTTCTAAAGCTAGAACCATCTTTTTCTCAGCCTGAAGGAAGATTTTGTTTCAAATCTAAAGAAGTCAGCCAGATTTTAGAAAACGTTTGAAATTAACATTCAAAATTTTTGAAATTACCGTCCACAGCAAAACTAAGATCTCAACAATCCTTTAACATGCAAGAGATTTATTCAAAAGCACAAAAACAAAACAGAGAAAAAGAAAAAAAAAGTTGGGCAAACTTAAACAGCTTTTGGATAGTTCTGTGAAGCTGGAGAAAAAAAAACCAAGCAAACCCAAACAGGCCAAAAGAAAAGGACTAGGGTTGTTATAAGAGGTGCAGAGAGTGGTAGTTTTAGTGCGTAAACAATCTTATACAAAAACATAAACACGATTTTAAAGGTTTCTAGATTTAGAACATCAAGGACAAAACATTGCACAGCTGTCTCCTGGCTAAAAAGTAACACTATGAAAATGAAGGAATGCAAACCCTTTGGCTGCTGTGTGTCACAGCAGCACAGTAACTCTAGGAAATGAATGATGTACAAATGCCAATGCTGGTTCTCTTCTGTGCTGATTTGATGGGATTTTTTTTGGTGTCAGATGAAGTTAAATCTGGCTGAGAGGAGTCAGATCTGTCAATCCTTTCATCTTTATATGCATATCTGTAAGTTCCACTTTTCCTGAAAGTGTAACATTTTACACCTTTCATCCTTTCGGTTCTTGACACAGAAATGGTTTACAGTTTTAAAGAACTAATGTACTAAATCTTCTTGGGTAGATTTAGAACTTTAAAGCATTAGAAAAGAAAAACTGATAACAAGTTTTAAATTACTGAATAAAAACAGATAATGAGATTACAAACTGGAGTAGTGATGTAGAAGGTTATGTGAACAAAGCCTTCCAAGAATATATCCATTGTAGTAGGAAAACAAAAAAAAAAAAACCCAAACCCCCAAGTAGAAAGGCTTCTAGGCTGTTATTATCAAAACCTAAGCAGTAATATACAAGGAGAAAAATGCTGATATGTCCATGTTCATTCAGCAAATCAGCTTAAAGTACATTTAAATTCTCAGTGATTGCTGTTATGAGACAGAGTGAAGTGGATGAAGCAAAACAGCCCTCAAACACAGACTTCTTCAGCTGCTCAGAATTTCTGCAAGACTCTGAGGACAAGAATATAGCAGAAACCATCCTCTCCTCCCTACCCCCCATGCACACACCCTCCCCTCCCTGCAGTGCTGGCCCTCTCCTACAGGCTGGCACCAATGGAGCCTTGCTGCAGACATCCTCTTCCCTTAAGGATGTTCAGTCTATTCACAGTATCCAGTGCAGATGTGTTTTTTGCAGTGATGTTGAGAAGAACAATATAAGCAGCTAAAGTGAAGAGGGAGAAAAAATATCACAATTGGGGTTGACCTCTGTGCAAGGATATTAAGAGAAACAAATGTTTTCTATGCCCTTTCCTTTCTCCTTGGGTCAGATATTATTGGATTCATTGAGTAAAAGGGACCAAGCTCTGCACTTTTTCTGGACAGGGATATATAGATCTGAGTTGGCCTTATGACATATTGGTAAAACTGGCATGTACACTGCTGTAGTGGAGGGAATAGCTGCAGAGTGATTTGATAGCTTCAAGAGCTCTTCTAGCTTAACACATCAGAACAGTGTACAGGCTTCTTACTAAGCCTACAACTTGAGTGTAGGCTTTCCCTTTTCTTTCCAAATATTCACCCAACACTTTGTATGGAGGACAACAAAAGGCCATTTTTTTGTAAATCTCTTGCTAAGTTTTCATTGAGCAACACTGAGTCATGTGAGCTATTCCATAGAACCCTTTCTGATATTATGAAAGACATCAGCCTCTTCCATGGGGTAAACCAAACTCGTCCCTACTTATCAGATTCTAGTGCCAACAGAATAATGTGTGTTACAATTTTCTGTTCATGTTGTTCTGTTCTGTTCTGTTGACCCATTAAGTCAACTCTTGGGAGCTATCAATTTTATAAGATTAAAAATATAAGCCTTCCCATGCCTACTCATTTTTTTCTAAATTTAGAATGATATAAAGTTCACAGAAAATTTACTAGTACACTTTTAAAGTGAAACCTTGGTAGTAAGTCTTACCTTTCTTAGCACCCCTGCATGTGTTTTTCTGCAGCACTAAGTCACATTTTTTACTATCATTTCCAAGAAACAAACTGCCATACAGTAAAGACTGTAGATGCTGTAGGAAGCTTACCAAACTCAGAAAGACCTACAAAACAAAGGAGGGGGAAATTAATGTTTATGTTATTTTCTGAAAAAAACAACATCTGGAGGAAAAAACCTTTAGAGTCAGTTCTGTATTTTTTATGCATGTGCACAAGCTGAGGTGAAAAATCTATTCTATAAAGAAGGAGCCAGATTTTTACTGAAACGTTTGTTCCTTTGCAGAATTTTTTTCATTAAGAAAAAAATTATTGCATTTTTACACTCTTATTTTTAAATTGGGGACTGTGGATGAAGAATAACAGGGTAAATTTCAAGTTGGCTTTGGGTCCTTTTAAAGGTGAAAGAGACTTCAGAAAAAGAGGGCAGACAATACCAAGTTCTATCAGTACTGGTAATGACATTTTCATTATTTGAAACATCTGCTTGCTTTCAAATAAAAGTCTACTGAACCAGGAAATAAAATCATATTATGTTTTTCTGTATTCTTTCTGTACACATGCTAAAAATTAAGTAGCCAATCTGATAACATTTCCATTTATGACTGAACAAATCCACAGTCATTGATCTTGACTCTTAGTATGAACCTTTTATATTTTAAAATAAAATGCTCTTAGAAATCTTTCTACTGAATAGATGTGTATTTGTATGCCATGCTGAAACCTTGGTGCATCCTGCACTATTTCCCACTGCAAGTGTCCCTTCTGCTGAGTATTTTTCTGCATCCATTCTGCTGCCTTTCATTTTCCCTGCTATTCCTTCTGGAGTTTTTAACAATCCCTCTTAATCTTGCCTAAGCTAAGGCATTTTTTCCTTGTCAGCAAAGCTCCATCTCACAATTCAACTTTCCTTACACATCATTAGTAGGTATTCTGAATTTACCCAATACCCTTTAATGATCCCAAAGGGAAACCACTATTAGACTTTTTCTAGCTGAGAAAGCATTTACTTCGAGTTATTTTTTGTCATTCTTTTCTAAATCAGGAAATGATCTTTGCAATTCGTATCAGTGTGGCCTTTATTTCTGTATTCATTCTTTTTATTCATAAGTTTCAGCAAAATGCTGAAAAGATTATTAGAGGATAATGAAATTCCAGTGACCTTACTGGGATTTACACCCCTCCTTCTCATCTTAGCAGAGGTTTCCATATTTTTTCTGGCTTGTTTGCTGAATGATATTTTTAAAAAATCCTCATTAAAGATTTCAAAAATAAAACCTATGCTCTAGTTTTCTCCTATCCACTATTTTTTCTTTGCAAGACTTATGAAGACTGCATTTGTTATTGGTGGCTTACTGGTTCTTCCTTGTCATATTATACTTTACCCAAGAGCTTTGTAATTCCTACACCAATTTCTTCAAAGACTATCAAAGCATTACCTTTCTCAGTCAATATTGCCAGGCTGACAAATTTCCTCTCTTTTGAAAAAAACCTAAAAGGTAAAATGTTGAGTAACTGTAAAATCAGCAGTATAATCAGTATTTTGATTAATACAATTTTCACCTTTATATCATGGTTCAGCTCCTTTGGATTGATACTGCCTAGTCTTAGTGATTCTACTTCGATATAATCTCATGAAGATTTTTTTTACTTTTCTTTTAAAAAATTTTTAATAATGGCTACCTTGCTGACCTTTTAATACTTAACTTCTCAGTATTTTTTTAACACCGTAACTAAATTATTTGCTTCTCCTGAAGTCATATTTTCCTTTCTAGTTGCTACTTTTGGAGTCTACTGAATTCTCCTGTTTTTATCTTTTATGTATTTTTTAAAAAAATACTTCTTTTTTTTTCAGTTAATACTGGAGTAGTTGTACTATTAAACTTTGGAACGTGATATTTGCAAAAAAAAAATATGGAAAAACAATTACATCAAATCAACTGCAACAAGGATAGTGAAATAATTATTGTACTAGGCATAATGGAATAATGGAATAAAATTATGCTCCTTTTTGCCATTTGATTTGCATAAAATTGGCAAAAATGAGAGGCTATGCATGCATTGATCTCTGTCTTGTCTACTAGATGACAAAAAAGAATTGAGTAGATTAAATTTTCCCTCAGTATTAATGTCTAAACAGACTTTATATGCCAGGAATATAATTGGCATATTGTATTCATTCAATGCAACTATTTTCAGTAATTTGAAGAAATAACTCTCTTGTTTAAGTATAATATTTCTTCAAGCACACAAGCAGTTATTTAATTAGCTTAAGACATTAATTTCCACATTTTCAGATAATGGTAGAAATAGCATTTTTTAAGGATTACTTCGTCTAATGCCACAAAAGAGCAGAAAGATGCACGTGGCATCTCTTGTTTGTGTACCTGGGCACTGGTGGTACTGCAGGGATGAGAATGAAGAAGTTTCAAGTCGCAGTGCTGTCCTTATCCATGCTCTTAGCCAGAGATAAAGGGGCAGGCTGTGCCATGGGGAGGTGTGGCTGCACAGCTGGCCATGAAGGAGAGCTGTCTGTAAGACTAACTGCTGAGGAAATCCTCACCAGCCCAGCAAATGGCTCTTCATGAGCAAGGCTTTGAACTTTTAAAAGGTGCCAGTGCGAAAAATCTGCAGGCTTTACCCCCCACTCTTTTCAGGTTATGGATTCACAATATGTATGGTCAAAGCCAAGGAGAGGAGGAGAGAGAAGAGAGAATGGAAAAGTCTCTAAGAAGAGGAGAATGTCAAGTGAGCTCCTGTGAAACTCCTGAAGTACAGATCCAAAAACAGAGTTAAAGAATTTATTAGATTGGAAAAGGCCTCTGAGATCGAGTCCAACCTATGACTGAACACCACGCCATCAACCAGACAGTGGCACTGAGTACCACATCCAGTCTTTCCTTGAACACTTCCAGGGATGGTGACTCCAGGACCTCCAACATCTAATCACCCATTCTGTAAAGAATTTCCTCCTAATGTCCAATCAAAACCTCCCCTTGTTTCATCTTGAGGCCGTTTCGTCTCATCCTGTCACTTGTTACCTGGGAGAAGAACCTGATCCCCCCTGGCTACAACCTCCTTTCAGGGAGTTGTAGAGTGATAAGGTCTCCCCTGAGACTCCTCCAGGCTAAACAGCCTCAGCTCTTTCAGCTGCTCCTCATAGGACTTGTGCTCCAGACCCT